>JAIOTZ010001936.1:0-26347 GCA_023374045.1 Limonium bicolor
AATTTTGGATATAACAAGGCTTAATGGTGACTAACATAAATTAAAGGAAAAAATTATGATACCCTAGTGGAAGTACTAACTACGCGTTGATGCTTATTCTAATATGTGGATTGGTATGTTATAATATGTGGTATATGGTTATGTTTTATAGTACACGGTTGTATCGTATGTTGTGATTGTATGTGGTGAATGGATGGTTACATTGATGGATTGCATATGATTATTTATGTTATTTACTGCTGTTCACATAAACTGTAAACGGACCAGCATGTAATCAACCTCATGTTCAGACGGCTAATTGACCTAAGTGACCTAAAGGGTCTAGGACAACATAGTTAACGTACTCGGCCAAGCACTGAGCCCTCCATGGGCATCGATATTTTATGTTTCAGGTGAATGCTGATTGGCGCCGGAGTGCGGGATCTTGGGTAGATGACCTTGACCTTTATTTATTACGCTTCTAGGATTAATTCTTGTTAGTACGTTGAAACCTTGGGAAATCTTTAAGTGCTCACTTGTCATAGATATTAGTTTGTATATAGGGTAATGTAGTAAATATCTCTCTCATCACTACGGTTAGTTGTTGTTGTAAATTGTTATATTACGGTTATGCTTCTTTACTCGCATGGGCGAGTAATGACATGTGACACCCAAGTGAGGATTAGTGTGGTTTAACTTCCGCTGTGAGACGTCTTTAATTATGCTATGAGAGAGATTATTACGAGTCTAAAGAGTGGGGTGTTACACACTTGCACTCCCCTTTATGCTTTCTGGGAAAGACGGACGATGTAGTAGGTATTTGAGGGTTGCTAGAATAACGGGTTTTCACCCTCCACAGAATGGCAATTTCTAGGATCTAGGCTTTTTAGTCAGAACCATGTAGATTGACCCCCTCATACTGAAAAATCACCCTCCACAAAATGGCGACTCTGCTGGGGAAAACTTGAGTAAGTTTTTCTCATAAACTTGGTCAAGGAAGACTGAACTCCACTCAAAATTGTCGAGATTTCCCCACTTCTTTCAAAACCTTCAAGAGATTCATTTCAAAGTCATTAGGACTACTCTACTCCACACTTAGAGTGTGCTCTGAGAGGATAGTTAGGATGAGAGTTGAGAGTTTGACATTGGCCTTGTGTGGCACATGTGTGCTTTACTGTTTACATGATTCACTTTTACGTGTTTATTGTCCTTTATGCATGACATGATATTTCAATTGCTACTATTTATTTATTGCTTTTATAAATGGGGCCTTCTTAGAAGGAGTCAACCCATTGTTGCATCGGGTAGCTTAGGACATGCATTCCTCTGTGTCACCCGCTTCATCCACATGTCACGGGATCCCAATCGGTCCACGGTTGATTCCCCATGAGTTGGGTCATTCCTAGAAGGAGTTAACCCACGAGGTAATACGGTCCAAGACCAACGCCTTGACACTCATGATCCAAAATACTTTCCCTCCTCGAGTCCAAGCCAACATATAGTGACCTTTGAGCCTTCAGTGTCCAGCTACCTGATCCGGTGCCTAGGACGTGTTTTATGGGTAGTCACCTCCTTGTATGCCGCCTATCTGACCACCCTCTGCCTTACCCAGAAGATTGTATGGGCTCATTTCTCCATGATTCCTCTGCACCACGGGTTTCTTTAAAGCCCAATGTCACGCTACAAATTCATAGAGGATCCCGTATTTACGGATACCCATACATGACATAGCGTAGTCAGCGAATAATTTAGACTTTAGACACACCTTATCGTGCAGACGAGAGGAGACCTGTTCCCATGCAGTACTTCCCCAAGTTTCCCAAAAGTGAGCATGTTGTGATAATCACCGGCCGTGGCTCGGGTAACTAGTCTGGAAGGTGATTATCCCAATCATTTGCACTCAGCTCCACATCAAACATAGCCACGATTACTTTATGCAGTACATGTGTGCAAACCTTTTTTCAAACCCATCTGTTCAAAACATTAGGAATTCTCATTTGTGCTAAAACTGTTTTACTTGCTACCATTTGAGAGTTTTGAAACCTAAACCCTTTTACTTCAAAATCAAAACCAATATTCAAACCCCTTTTAAAAAACCGATTTTAGAAAGACCAACTTTCAAAAAAAAATGATTTTCAAACCCTCTTCAAAAACCGATTTCGAAACTAATTTCCATTTCCAAGGATAAACGATATGTACAAGTAATTTCTTAATCGTTTCCCTAACTCTTACTTATCATATTCTATCCCATTTCTTTTTATTTCCTCTCTTTTTCAGGACAAAATGATTAACAGACTAGTGCCAGTGCCTGGAGAAAAGAAGTGCCCTAGGAAAATGAACAAAAGCAGAGCAGGGGAAGGACCTAATGAAGGACAAGCTCCAATGACCCCCTACCAAGTGGAGCGTCATCAGGAGTCGACCTTTGCCAAGGAACTCAGGGACTACTACGCACAGATGAAAGGTCATGACGAGCCATTGCTAGCAGGACTCGCCAGAATGTGTAGAGTGGCCATTGACTATGAAGCCCTGTTTGAGTGAGTCACTTATTGGGATTCGACAGACCATCTGTACCGCTTCAACCTCCAAGAGTTGATTACCTTGCCTGCTGATATGGACGCACTGCTTAAAATCAAGCCCCATCAAAGGATGTCCACCATCCCCGTCAAGCGATCGCATACACCGAAGTTTGCATCTGATTTCCGGGGGGTATGGATCGAGGAGGTTGAAAGTTTTGGTAGCATGAGCATACGCCTGCGAGATCTGCTACAACAGTTCTACAAACCATACTATCCTAAAAGCACTAAAAGGCGAGTGCTTGACCTCTGCATCATGGGGCTTTACTTGTTCCGACAGAGGGACTTAAGGATCAACCCACGAGTAATCTACCTGCTGAAGGCCCTAGAAGATGGTAAAAGTGTCAGGACAGTGGTCATGGCTGAGATGGTGAGAGCCCTAGACCGTTGGAAGGAGATTGGATCCAACCTTTTTCTTAGGAAGTCCACTCCTCCAAATATGGTTGTTTGATCACCTTAGGCTAATGAAGAAGGTGGAGGTGTATAAAGTGGTGAATATAGACACCTTCCCGACTGCCCGGAAGCGAGCACAAAAGCCTGAAGCGGGGTGGAAGGCTTACTTTATGGTTCGTTGTTATGAATGGAAGATTAATAGGATTTTGCCTGACTGGGATGTCCAAGGGGGACTGTTCAATCAGTTCATCAGGAGGATGGGTTGACGTTACTAGGCTTAGAAAGGTTTGGCACTATATTTCCCTTTAGAGCGATGCGTCAATTCGGCATAGAGCAGACCATACCCGGAGCTAGGAGCAACGCCTTGGTAGATCGCCGATACATAGATAGTAACATCAACTATATTGCCGGATTTATAACTCTAGAATGAAGTGGGCCATTTTAAAGACTAAGTATTTTGGTTTGAGCAAAGAGTATCAAGCATGGTTGACTATGCGCGTCGATCGGATGATAAAAAGTGCTTATGACCCGCGCTGCTCAGCAATCACTTAGGATCCCCAACTGCCAATTTTGGAGGACCTACAACCGATTCCCACTACTCGCCAGGAGAGGAGGAGGGAGAAAGAAGTGTAAGCGACAGAAGACTATCAGTTGATCTCCTATGTTATCACTTCTCGCTAGTAGAAGTTTGCCTTTTTGAATTCGAATGTAATCCCTTTTTCCCAGTTATACGATATCGGCAATGACAAACGGATGTAATTTCCCCCCTTTTTTGGATGTGGATGTAATTCCTCTCCCCCTTCTTTGGATATGGATGTAATCCTCTTCCCCCTTTTGGATATGGATGTAATTCCCCTCCCCTATTATGTGACAACGGCTATGTAATGTTATCTAACTCTTGTTAACTAATATTATGTTTCCCCCTATGAACTTGGATGTAACCCTTCATTTTCCCCGTTATGTGCAATTACGACTAAGCAATGAAATAGTACGGCATTTATTCTTGGAAATTGAAATAGGCTCGTGCGCCTTTCCCTTTTATCGTTTTCACAAAAGAATTCAATCGCTTTCATACGACTTTACACAACACCGGAGATGACCCCTCCCTCCTCTTTCCCTTTCTCACCTTTAAGTTACTTTCATACTGATATTTTTCACGTATTATGTATTCCCCGGATATCACAGAGTAGAAATATAAGGAGTTTTCTTCCAGTCTCGCAACATTACTCAATTTTGGAAAAGAGACTCTATAGGCAGGCTGGCCAGTGACACCACGACAGAAGCCTCATCGGATACTATGGACCCAAGTATGATGAATCCCACTACTCCAGAAAATACCACGGTCGCGTCAGCTGCTGAAGCGAGCGCAAGTGCAGCTGTAGGGGCCAGTGGCAGTGCTGTAAATCTTCCTGATCCAAATGTTCTATATCGCATGCTGGAGAAATCGCTAAAAAATGAATAAGCTATGAAGTAAACGATCAAACGGTTGGAGGAACAGTTGTGTAGAGAAAGAGCAAGCAAGGGGAAAGACCCCTACTTTACTGATGCTGACGATGATTACATCGACGATACACCAAAGTTCACATTCACCCAAAACCCCGTATTCAATCGCACCCCACAATCAAAGAATGAGCATGCCACCTTCCATCCCACAATGTTTCAAGCAACTAATTTATTATCGGGGGCCCCCATGCCACCGTCAATTTTGACCACAACCCAGCCAACTACCTTCCTCAAATTACACCATTCCCGCCTACTGGAATCACTGCCCAAACTGCCAATCTCTGTCGGGCCAAGCCACTTGAAAACTCTTACCCTATTCCGCCACTCCCTGACGCCATGCAGATGAGGCCATACCAGTACACCACCCCAGGATACGCTATCCATTTCGAGGAAGCAATTCCCCATACCCAGTTGCTACCACACCCGTCTAACCATCCGATTCACGGCTATAATCAAGCCCCACCTGCTGAGCACCTTCCAATCGACTTCGGTCAACTGAAGAAGTCCCTGAAGGAAGAGTTACTAGAAGAAATGCAGCTCGGAGAGCGAGCAAAGATGCTGGGTTTCCGTCATTTCCGGCTGAAGCCAAACTCCAAGTTGCCCGAGAATCTAAAACTGCCGGAAATCTTGAAATACGCTGGGAAAGGAGATCCTAGACACCATCTTGCCCAATTTGACAGAGTCATGACTATACATGGCCTTGATGATGACATGAAAATCATTTGTTTTCCTAGCTATCTCGAAGGAGATGCTCAGACATGGGTGTCGAGACTAGATTTCTCTAGAAAGAAATTAGAGGAAGTCTATCAGGCATTTGTGGAGCAGTACAGTTACAACACCCATCTAGGAATCACTTGTAGAGATCTTGAAACAATAAACAGAGGAGTGATGAAACTATTATGGAATTCATCACCCGATGGAGGGAGGTAGCCGGCCAGATGATCGACCGCCCCACTGAAGACGAGCAGATCAGGATAATTACCTCATGCCTGGAAAACCCTTATGCAGATCATCTCAAGTCCCTCAGAATTTGTGACTTCAGACATCTGAAAGCTACTACTCTACTCTGGCTACCGAAGAGTTAGCGCTGGCTGGAAGATTAAAAGGATTGAACCTCCCTGGATCAGGACCTAGAACTTCATACCACTAGAACCGTCAGAACCGTGATAACAACAACAATCACAGTAACAACGGCAATAACAACAGTAACAACAGCAAGACTGTCCCAACACCACCGGTGAACCAAGTGCAACCCCGGGTTCTCACCGATCATCCACTTCCTACCTCTCCATGAGTAGGCATTTACCAGGCACAGTCCTCTGGACCAGGTCAAAATTACAGGGCAACACCTCCCCCTCGTGATTACCAAACTTAGCCCCAATGTTAGTACTGGACCTTAGGAATACCTCTGAGTAAAGCATACAAGAAGTTAAGAGAAAATGGATTTCTTTTGAAGCATCCAAACCCTAAGCCTAAGGTCACCCAACTTGGGTCTGACTCAAACAGCTTCTGTGACTATCGCCAGATAAAGGGTCACAATGTAGATAATTTTAGAGCGTTGCGCCATGCAGTATAAGATCTGATTGATGCAGGGGAAGTTCAATTCCCTAAGGCCGCCCCCAACACTTAGAATAACTCAATCCCATCACACCTGAACATGATAAGTCTAGTGAGGGAAAAAGAAGGAGAATCAAACTTGGGATAGATTATGAAAATCAACGCCATCGGAAGTTCCTCTGAGCCTGTCAACCAAAGCACACCCCTACCTATCATGCTGTCACCGGTACTTGATGCATTCCGGATCCCCCGTCCAGCAATTCATTACGACATTCAACCCATGATGGGAGAGTATCTTGCTATGACACATGAAATTCAAGACACCGTTGATTGCCTGAGAGTTTAGGGGAAAGTATCCATAATCTCTCAGCTGATAGTGAGTCGACATATGGAAAAGAATCTTGAGATACTAGTAGGGCTAAACTTTGAAGCCCGAGAGCTGTATACAGCTATGAAGGCGTTGGAGGTCGTACAAGGAGGGTTTCAGAATGTAACGTAATCTTGATCACCAACGAAGATGAAAGCCCGTTAGGTGTAACCCTGATCAAAGCCCCTTTTCTGGTCAGTGGTGAAAACTAAGGTCAGACTTACCCGGAAAAGGTCCACCACCTTACACATTCAGGAAAACACTATAAGCCGGCCGAACTTGCTGAAGAGGCCACTGTGCTACCTAAGAAAATCCATGATCTTACTTTAGACAAACCGGAAACCAAGTTGGCAGGAGAGAGAGAACTGCTCAGAAAGTTGAAGAGCACTAGTATCCCCATCACAATTTGGTCCTTGCTGACCATTTCCGAAGAGCACAAGGACGCGGTGGCCCGGCACCTCAAAATGGACAAGAAGCCATCGGTCAGTGTAGACAACATTGTATCTCATTTGACCCAAACTCCTACCATGGCCATCACTTTCACAGACGAAGAAATCTCCCGCCTTTTTGGACAAACCGTCTACATATCTATGAAGGCTGGAGGTTTCAATGTCCCCAAGACACTCATCGATGACGGTGCTGAAGTGAATGTGTGCCCGCTGCGTGTTGCTCGACACATGGGATACAATGATCTCAAACCTGTGGAGATAACTTTAAGCGCATATGATAAGAGCCAAAGAAAAGTGTTGGGAATGATCACTCTGCCGATCCTAATCGAAGATGCCTCCTTCTCTGTCAAGGTGATGGTCATTGATATCTTTTCCACCTTCAACTTATTACTGGGTCGGAATTTCATTGACCAAATCAAGGGTGTGCCCTCAGTGGTCCACCAAAAGTTCAAGTTTAAGCACGGTGGATGAATCGTGGAAGTGCTAGGAGAGGCAAGGACTGAGTCTCAATTGTGTGAGATCAAAGTACCAGGTCAACAGGAGCTAACCCTTGGGGGGCTCACAGTGGCGAAACCGGCACAACAGGTAAGTCAAACTTCTGTGAAGGCTGGAGGTTTCAATGTCCCAAGATGGACAATGTAGTAGGTATTTGAGGGTTGCCAGAATAACGGGTTTTCACCCTCCACAGAAGGGCAATTTCTAGGATCTAGGCTTTTTAGTCAGAACCATGTAGATTGACCCCCTCATACCGAAAAATCACCCTCCACACCTAAGTATTGGGCCTCTATATTGGGCTAGGCCCCACAATTACTAAGCTAGTAATCTATGACAAGCAATATAAAATGGAGACAAATAATTCCAATGATCAGATGTAATCTCGTACAAAACAAAAGGGTGTATACCGATCCACTTATCAAACAATAGAGTTATATGACCAAAGCCTAGTAGTTTATTCTAAAATAGTGTGCATTCCCGGACTTAGGTTAACGAGTTATACAAACGGCTAAACATTTTTCAGTATAGATATATATATATAAAAAATTCACCTAATAAACCCTAACAATATTAGACAAAATGCATAACGAGAGATACACTAACTAGGTCGGTTTTTCATTCTGTTTTCACCCCCTCCCCCTTTTTTGAATAAAAAAAAACTGTAAGTTGCAAAAACACATTAGCAAGCCCGTAAATTACAAAATGAAATTGGAAACAAGAAATGCATGATAGTGCCCGTTCGAAGAGTAACACATGGATTTACAAGGTAAAAGCCAGAAAACAGAGAGCAAGATGGAATGAGGAATACTGAGAGGTGAGGTGGGCCATGGTATTTTCTTCACTCATGCAGATTGAGATTGTTGGCTGTCGGTGTTCCAGAACGACGTGGCTTGCGGAATGAAGAAACCAAGATTTCCTGGTGGAAGCACAAATACGGTGGACAATTGCTCTCTATTCGCCAGTAGGTTTGCAAAATTACCGATAGTAGAGAGCGATGAGTAGAGAAGAGCATATGGTTCCTTATTCGACAGAGCATAAGTGTTCCTTGTTTGACACAAGAAAAATAATGAAAGGAGGTGTGGAGCATACACGTTCCTTGTTTGCCGTGAGTGAGAGAATAGGGCAACAGAGATGTAAGTTCCTGTTTCACCAGCTGGGATTGCAACAGTACCGTGAATTCCCTTGTTCACCAGTTGAGTGTGCAAAATTCCCATGAGTCTTCTTGTTCACCAGTTGGGTTGTAAAATTACCATACATGGAGAGGATGAAAGAGGGCGCATATATTGTTCGAATTGAATGGAGACTGAAGACTAAGCATCCAACTCCAGCCCTGGTTTCCATCAAACACCCATATACCTCCAGCTGCTCACTCGTCGAGTTTGCTTCTTGTATCGTCTCGAACTAGAATAGCAGGCTCCGATGGTGGCCAGCGATAAGCAACGTTACAACAATCAGGGTCGGTCAGAGGTCTTCTGAGGTAGATGAAATCGGTCGATTGAGATCAAAGTGGGGAAGAACTGTGGCTTCCTTGTTTCAAATCAGAAGAAAATGAGGTGCGGTATGTATCTCTTGTTGGCTGGTAGACACAAGGATATAGAGGGTAGCAGTAGAAGAAAGCTGTTGTTGTTTTGATGGTGAAGCGACGATGGCGGTGGCAGGAACAGTTGTTGTGGAGTAGTTGAACAATTAACCAGTTGGGTTCACAAAATATCAACGTGAAGAGAATGAGAGGATTGAGATGTATGTTCTTGTTCATCTGCTAGGTTGCAAGATTACCATCGGTGAAAACAATGAGAAGTAGAGAAAAAATGAAGTATTTGAACAGAGGAGAATGTTTTTTTGGAATTGGTGACGGCTGCCGTCTCTTCTTTTTTTGTGTGATCATTGTAGTGCTTCTTATATATGCAGGAGAATAGGGTTTAACATTTCAATTCTGAGTAGATCAACGGTTGTAGATGAGCCATGAAGCGACGATGGCGGTGGTAGGATCAGTTGTTGTGGAGTAGTTGAACAGTTAACCAGTTGGGTTCGCAAAATATCAACGTGAAGAGAATGAGAGGATTGAGATTTATGTTCTTGTTCATCTGCTAGGTTGCAAGATTACCATCGGTGACAACTACGAGAAGTAGAGAAAAAATGAAGTATCTGAACAGAGGAGAATGTTTTTTTGGAATTGGTGACGGCTGCCGTCTCTTCTTTTTTTGTGTGGTCACTGTAGTGCTTCTTATATATGCAGGAGAATAGGGTTTAACATTTTGATTTAAAGTAGATCAACGGTTGTAGATGAGCCATGAAGTGATCGAGCTATTTGGTTTGAAAATGAGGAAAAAAGAAAGCTAAAAATCACATTTATTCGAAGCATGGTTCGAACTTCAGACCACTGAGTTTGTTCACAAACGTATTAACCAACTACCTTATAACAGAATTCAATACGTAAATGCAATAAATGATAATTAAGCTTGGACACAAGCTGAAAGAAAACTAAAAAAATAACTTCAATGTTTCTATCAAAATTTGAACACAAGATCGTCTGGTTCCCAAATACACATACTAACCAACTATGCTAACGACATAATTCAATATATGAATGCAGGAGATGATGTCTTTTTTTAATAAAAAAATTATGCTAACGTTTTAAATGGAACTATACATTAAAACGAAACAGTGCAGTTTTATCTATTGAATTGTTTCCTTCTTGAGGAACCATGAAATATTGAAGTGAGGGTAATTAAACAACTCAAAATAATAATAACGATAATAAAATACTGAATAATAATACATACAAGAAATGATGGAATAGTACTAATAAAATGGTGATAAATGTACAAGTGAATGCAATAAAAAAGGAAATTGAATTAGATATGTGCAAATCGCGGTACATAGGATTAAATGAACAAGTAACAAAATGAAAATAAGAGAAAACTGAATATAAGAAAATGAAATAGTAAAATAAGTAAATAAAACAAAAGGGACAGGTTTAAAACCAGATTATTGTTGGAAATTCATTTTTCTAGAAAATTTAGAAATTTGACTTAATTTTTTTTTGAAAATTGACTTGAAAGTTTTGTAATGAAACGGTGGCTTTATTTTGGCATGCACGCAAATATGTTTTGAAAAGAAAGGCAATGACCCACTTATTTTATTTATTTTACAGAATTTTGCTTTATGGGTGAGAATTTTTGGTGTGTACAGTAGGAGCTACAAGCTCTAATAGCGCATGTCTCTCTCGGTGATATATCCCCAAAATATTAATTACTTTAATTAATAATGAATTATTAGATAAAAGCAATTAATGAGAGGTTGAAGAATTAAATGCCCTTAAATAAATAAAAGGAAATAATATAATATTTAAATAAACCCTAAAATGTTGTTAGGGAAGCCTAAAATGACATTGGGAAGGTTTAGAAAAAAGAAACATAAACAAAAATATAATTAAGCGTTTACATCAAAAAGCGTGTCACAAATATTTTAGAAGTAAAAACAAGGTCCGAGACACCTCATAAAGTTATTTGTGTAATTTTAGAGGCATTAGGAAATTGGTTAAGCATTAAAAAAAAGACATCACATTTTCGCCTAAAATGGCGAAACACAAACCAATTCGAAAATAAATATTAAATTAACCTAATGTATAAATAACAATAATAGTTATTGTTTGAAAGTATAAATTTGGAGTCATAAAAATGTTGGTCTCATTAAACGGAACAACATGTCACAAACAGTGTGAAAAACGAGCGTAAAACGAGTTAGAAACGACACATTAAATGAGCCTAAACTACTAAACCTAATCTCTATTCTTCTCTCACGATGATCCTTAACCCTAATTGGCGAACTCGATACGCCTCTCTTCCCCCCCTCTTTACTCACGCAATTTTGTTACCCTAAATTGGTGAAATCGTTCGCCTCATCTCCCTCCTCTTTTGATCTCTGTCTATCTTTCTCCTTCTCACGAATTGTTCAACCCTGTTGGTGACGGGAACTTCAAGCGGACACAGGATGGAACTTAGAACGACGGGGCGAACCAGAGAAAGAGGTCGGGAAGCAAGATTCACCCTCCAAAGGTGTATATAGTCAGATTCATGTATGTTTTCCTGCATTTTAGTTCGATTTCGGCTGGATTTCAAGTGAAACTAGGACAACAACTATCTCATTCCCCCCTTTTTTCGGCGCGACAATATTTCTTGCAAAAATTTTGTGTAGCTATTTGGCTAGTATTGTGCGGTTTGAATATTGCTAATGGTTTCGAATTTTTCCCTTGTGAATTTCGTACAACTGAACAATCTCATGTACCCGTGATATGGACATTCAAAATCGTTTTAGTCTCTAACTAATTCCAATCTATGGGATTCTGTTTATGTGAGTGTATTTCTGTAAATTAAGAACCCTAAATCAAAATTAGGGCTTCAAATTTAATGAAGAATAATTACTATGTTTTAAAACCGAAGATTTCAGAATGGTAAAATAGGATTTCTGCAATTAAAATCGATTTAGGGTTTTTTGGTATTGAATTCAATTTGGGGCTTTCGAACTCTAAATTGGGAAAACTGATAAAATAGGGTTTTGAATATCAAATTGGGAAAATCAGAGATTAAGTTTGAAAATTAAAATTGGGGATGTTCGAATTGATAATTAGGGTTCAGTAGGGATTTTGAAATTCGATTAGAAGAAATCAATTTAAGGTTTCCTAAATCTGAAATTAGGGTTTCTGAGTTTGAAATTAAATTGGAAAAAAGGGTAATTTGAAGAAATTGGTGCAAAATTAGAAATATAATAAATTTTGGCGAAAAAACGTGAATTAGAAAAGTTAGGGGGCCATTTGTAGTTCTGAAAAACTTAAAGGTCTTAAGTGCAAATTGGGAAAAAGTGATCAAAATCAAAATTGGTTGGTCAAAACTGAACTGGTCAATCGATTTAGGTCAATCAAAATCGATTTGGAATTTTGATTCAAAATTGAACTAGGTAGCTAGAATGGATTAGTGTTAGTCAACACTTAATTAAACCAAAATAGGTTGGACTGAGAATTTAAAGTACTAAAGTGAGCCTTATCTGCCAAATAAACAAATGGGTAAAAAAAATAGAATGGGAAAATCAAATAATTGGGCTCAATATCTAGTTAGAATTGGAACTAACTTGGGGTTAGGCAAATGAGGCTTATAGTAGATGATCAAAACATGTAATGGGATTGGAATTGGATATGCATTAGTATAGAGTTGACCTGTAACCCACTTGGAAGATAACAAAGAAAATATTATGTGATGTTAATTTGGTTTGGCCTTGATTCACAAGGATGGTAAAGATTAATTAAGAGTTAATTATGTAAGGAATTTGTCCTACAAAAAATTAGTAGGGGTATTATGGTTAGTGTTAAACATATGGGAATTTATACACACATATAGGTATATAAATATTGGTGGATTAAAGGTTAGGAGGATATGAATATATATGTTCTTGTAACATTAAATTTAAGGGAACATACTTATATATGGACATATATGTAGTAAGGGTTACATTATAAGTGAAGATGATTAATGTAATATAGGAGTAACCTTGGGAGTTATTATAACAAACTAATGAGTATATATATAATTAGAGGATTGGAACAATTGATCTAAAGATGTAGAGTTATATAATGGTGGTTGGATTATAAAGTTGGAAAGTATTTGTAGAGTTGATATGATGTTGTTAATATATATTATATATATAGACTTGTGGGAACTTATATATAAATATGAGCATGTGTATATAGTTACAAAGAAATGTGACAGTAGTGTGACATTGGCATTTATAAGAGTATGTATAAACACACATATATAGGTAGTAAGCTATAATTGAGAAAATTATAAAGATGAAGTCGTCATATAAATAACGAGTAAACGCGGTTAATAAAAAAAATCAACCCACTTGACTCAATGAAATTATAGGATCAGAAAAGTTAGAACGTCAGTTGGGGATCATGAGAGCGTCATTCCAAGCTAGCCACTCTTAAGGTGTACGGTATGGTTTTCTTACTGTCTGTTTACTATCGAGGTTTACCTCGGCTTGTGTGCAATTTGCTTATATGCAATGACTAAATAAGATTAATGCATCAAAACAGTTTACTGCATTTTCCTCCGTGTTTCATATTGTGCTAACCCGACATTCCTTTGAGCTTGCGTACTAACCTTGATGGGTGATGAGCGCATGTAAGAAACATAAAAGTATCGGTTAGAGAATCACAAATGTTTCTCACATATGAAACTGTCTAACACTGGACAATGGTGCAAGCAGATGGATTGACTTACTAACATTTGTTTGATATCTGACAAAGATTGTTTTATGATACGTCTAACCAATTGGTAACTTGGGGGTGAGATATTCGGGACTGACTCCGGTCACGCATGTATGAAGTAGGAGGTCGGTATCTGTATCAGATCTGACTTCTATTTGAGCCTTGTCTACGGACTTGAGGTCCGGAGTCAACAAACCGACTCAGACTCTAACACCCCTACCACTAATCCAACCATTAACTCCTAACCCGTCTCAATTACCGTCATTAAGCAGCGGAAATCAAAACTACCAACGGCGGGTATTACAATGCCGTTAGTCACCCACATGACTAACAAGGCCAATCCAAACTCAAATACAACAATCAAATTACAATATCGGTCTGATGTCGAATATACCGAGTATACTAACCAACAATACATCCCTATTCCTTAATCAAATCTCAATTCAAATACAAAACTCAAATCCATATTATACAATTACAATATCCATTCAATGCTATACCGAGTCTACTACAAATCCCAACTTATCAATAACCTAATGGTCTTACAATCCCACAATACAACAAACACAATTACTTAAACAACTACCCATATTTAATAACAACCCCGTCCTACTCTCGAACGGTTGACGACTTCGATGTACCTGGAAAATAAAAACAGTGCCCCTAGGGGCTCAGTAAATTGCTGCATATGAAATTCGCATACCCCACGTGCTAACGAGGGTACGCCGACTATTTTGGTTGAGAGCATGTGATTCATTTTATTTCAATCAACATGCATACAACATACATTATATATGTACATTCACACAAACACTCAACATTCAACCCAGGGAATACAATCACACTAACACAACAAGTTTGTAAGTTAGTATCACTTAATCTTAGGCCTTGAGGGTTCTACCTCTCTATGCCTTACTCAGTTACAATCTTACCCACTCACTTGGGTTACTCTTACTCTCAACCTCAATCAAGTTCTACAATACTCAACTCAATCCTTTACTCAAACTCAATTCTCAAGTCTCTCAAGATTCAACTCAATACTCCAATTCTCAAACCAAATTCTCAAATCAAATTCTTAATACTCAAAGGCATCTTTTAAGTCTTTGCCCACGACCTCCGGGCAGGGTCATACACAAGACCCACCACTATGACCCACCACCGGGCTTAAAAATACAAATGGAGCTATGCATTTAGCTCCTCAAATTCTCAAATGTCCGGTTCTCTACCGGACTACTCAAATTCCTTAAACCCCTCTCTTGGAGTCATTTCACAATATCATAGATTAGCCTAGAGGTATCTCTCTCGTTAACATCTATTAGCTTAGGGAATTCCTCAATGTCTAGTATTCTCAGATTTAAGGTTTTACCCAACTTATCGAATACCCTCATGTTCGGGACATTGTTTATATTAGTCGGATCCTCCCATTGGGGTTCGACTATCTTTCTAAGGGGTTTGGTGATCCCTTACCATTCTTTACTTTTTCAAGGTTCATGTTGTGAACAATCATCATTCCTCTAAATAGAGGTTACTTATTTACTTCCACTATTAATTATTTTGTGGATTAAATCAATTCGGTTCTCTAACCGTTATCGGGAGTTTACTAGTTCCTATACAATTCTCTCACGTTCTAGTGAGTTCATAGGTTGCGTTATCGTTCTTGGTTCGATAGGTTTAGTGTGTTTCCACGTTTTCATTAATTTGCAACAAGACTCTTTCTACGAGTCGCTACTCAAGAAAGACTCAACTATGAGTCGAACTATAGTACACAATCACATCCAAGTACTTTATACACAATCACACATTTCATGAATTATACAAACTTAATTTCAAATTACAATCCAACAAGAAACAATACAATGCAAGCACAAGCAAGTGCAAACAATCCGATTCGTGCATTTATCTTGTAAAGGTGAGCACACAATCAACAAGCACACAAATCAGAGTAACCAAGGTAAAATACGGGACATGAGAAAAATCATACCTTTCACCTTGGGTTAACTTTACCGGTTCACCTCACGTTCCACGGTTCACACTTGTTCCTCTGATAACGTTTCAAACATTGATATTAATATCAAGCTTATACGGCATGTAACTTACTACTCCTGTAGTTACCCCGTTGTCCCGTTATCCTTAGTTATACTTAAGTGTTAATTTATGTTCTTACTTCTCACTCATTTCCAACACGTGTGTATACTTCTTAGGACCTTTAAAGGTCACCAAACAACTCCTAAACATCATCTAAAACCAATACCATTCAAACCCCTATCATTTAAATCCTTTAAAACACTTACGGCTAATTTCTGAGGGTGGTCCGGGACTTGGTCCGGCCCCAAAGTCCCGGACCAATACTTCTGTGCACTCTCGGTTGTAGTTATGCCTAAAAGTTATTAAACATAATTAAATACAATAGAACTACATAAATAATGTTTTGAACAAATCCTAGTATATATAAATATATACACATTAAACATAATAAAATTAAATACCTTATAGGAATATAATACGAAGGAATTAATAAGTTAAACTAAACCTCTACATAATACTAATAGAGAATATTATATGAGGTGGTATTGAAATATAACTTAATGTTTTAAGATAGAATCATTAAAAGGATTATGATATAATCTATATTAAACGATGATTTGGGAAATTTATCTAAATAATTATTCTTAAGGTTCTTAGAATTAGATAAGCCATGTAAAATACATTTATTACCAATATTCAGGATGTGAGTTTACAATTAACTGAGGTATTTAGTAGTGAGAATTTATAGGAAGATTTATAAATAGGAATTTGATACTTAAAACCTTTGAACCTTTTATTAGATAAACTAAGTTACATAAGATATTATATTGATATACTTTACGGTAATGGGAAGTAATGATAGGTTATTTGAATATAAAATATGAGAATTTTCATAATAGATTATCTTATTAAATAATTAACAATTTCACTTATGAACCAGAATTTAATTCTCTGATAAATTCTACTCTATGTAGATATATTGTCCATCCTAAATACAATAAAGGAAATTAATTTATTAGGTTATTCCTTTGAAACCTTAGGTTTTGTAAAACAGTTTAAAACGTATTTAAGGCTTAAGTTTAATGAAATATAGTACAAAAGGATTATACATAGTCTATAGAATGTATGTGTGTAAAAATAAAACATTTAGGTGATTAAAGGTAAGTAAGGATACATAAAAGGTTATATTTAAACACCTTATTATATAGGTAATAATTAAGCAAATAATGTACCTTGTGAATACTAAATGTAAGAGTTCGATAAGTTTAAGTTAACTATAATATAGTTGTTTCAATATGAGAGGTAATTCAACACCTTATGACAAGATTATTAGACGGTTATAATAGGAAGTCATTCTGAACTAAGGTTATGATAATTGAGTTTAGTGGCTCAATTAAGTTATAATAAAATGTATGTTATAACCCAAGATTTGGTTATTATTTTATTTCGTCGCAATTTAACTTTAAGTTGGTTCAATCTTAATTCAGGACATGGAAGTCCTTTGGATTAAAGTCAAGGGCGAGGTGGTCCTTTTCGTTTTGGATTTTTGGTAAGAGATTTTTATTGATATTTGGGTGATATTAATAAATATCAATTACATCTCTAATTAGTCTTTCACCCACTACCTAATCACGTTCATTCACGATCAGTCGCTCAGCCCTAGAGACGTTCTTCTTCCTCTTCTCTCTTCACGTTCTGTTCTTCATCAATCTGTGCAAGTGCTACTGATTGGAGATTTGACTGCTGCTGGGAATTCTTCATCGTTTTGCTGCTTCCTTCATGTTCAGGTTGGTTGTTCGATGATTAGTTTTGCAATTAGATTGGGAACTTCTCCAATCCCTAACTTCTTTTCTCTGCAATCTGATTGTAATCAGTGGGTTCTCCGACGTCTGCGTCGATCCCTCCTCTGTTGTGGGTTGCTGCTGTGTCACGTCAATCGTATTCAGAGGTTCAGTGGCTGTTGATTGCATTTTTGGGTTTGCGCTGCTGCTGTTCGTTGTCTGATTTCGCTGTTCAGAATTGAGGGATTTGTCTCTGCTGTATACTGAGGTAGGTGGCTTTCGGATTCGATCCGTGTGTTCAGCCTTGGGGAGTTCGGATTCTGCAAATTTATGTAATGTTTGCCTTGTGTTTGTGTGTGACTTGTGCCTGTTTTAATGCCATTTCAATGGATTAAACCCCCAAGGTTGCTTTGTAAATGCGTGTGTTGGTTTGAGTTGGTTTTGTGGCTCTGTTCGTGTTGAATTCGCTTCTGTCTTTTGAGTTTTTCGGCATGTCCGAACTTCCGTCCGACCTTGGACGTTCGGACATGCCCTTCTGCGCTTAAACTTTCTGAAGTTTTCGCTGTGTCCGAACTTCTGTCCGAGCTTTGAAGTTCGGACACAGCCTTCTGTTTTTCTCTGGTTTCGGCTTCGACTTGTGTCCGAACATCTGATGTCCGGACACAAGTTCGGACTCTACACGTTCTGATTTCCGAAGAACGTCCGAACATCCGTCCGAACTTGGATGTTCGGACACCTCTATCTCCTCTACTGTTTTAAAGTTCGACCTGTGTCCGAACTTCGTAGTTCGGACACATGTTCGGACATCTGTCTGATTTCATCTTCTGAGTCTCGACTTGTGTCCGAACATTGATGTCCGGACACAAGTTCGGACACACCTCTGTTTTGACAATAACTTGCTCGTTTGAGCTCCGTTTTGACTTCCGCTTGCGGGGTTGGATTCCCCATCTGATTTCCAAGCCATCTATGTGCTTTCTGGTGCCTTTGGTGCACATATGCTTATCTGTTTTTAAGCTTCTGTTTTGGGACCTAGTTATCTCTGTGTCTGAGCCTTTGGATGGCTGGTTACGCTATCTCGTAGCACGCTATGTAGGATCCTTCTGTTCACGGGTGATGTTCCCCGTTCTGTTCACGGGTGTTTACACCTATTCTGTTTACGAGTGAGGTTTCCTCGTTCTGTTCACGAGCTGGTTGCTCGTTCTGTCTGTATGCTGTGATCGCTAGTGTCCCACTCTGTTTTCTGCTTCTGTCTACTTCTGCTCTGTTTAGTCCCTTAATGAATGGACTTCTGTTTCTGATTTCTGACATGTTTATGGATTCTTTGACTCCTTCTGATTTGTCAATATTCTGTAAATGTTTTGAGCATGCTGGTTGATGAAGTTGGTCATCTACTGGGCATAGTTGTGTGCTCATTCCCCTACTTCTAACGCTTTTGCAGATTGATTAGCGAGGATCGTCTACCCTTAGCTTCTGGAGTTTAGTCGCTTGTTATTTAGCTTCTTTTGAGACCTTTGTATTGAATTTGAGCCTTTGGGCATATTTCGTTAGCTTCCGCTTTTGACATCTGTTTGGTGGGTTTGTAATGACTTTTAGGGATGTTCTAACATCTCTTTGCTTATACTTTATTTAAGTGTTTCGTTTGGGCCTTATTTGATTATCTGTTTAAGTCTGTTTATTAGAGCCTTACGTTATTATGTAATAATACGCGGCGTGTAATACCCTTAACTCCTAGGCCAGTGTTTGGGGGTGTTACATTTAGTGGTATCAGAACTCTGGGTTCTAATCTGCTGGGATTTTAAGTTAGCCAGTCAGTCAGAAACGTCAGTGTTAGTGTCTGAGTCTAACTGCTTGCTGTTGGACTTTCAGAATGCCGCCAAGAAGAGCAAATAACCCTCCAGGAAATGTTGCTGATGCTGTTCAGCAGTTTATGACGCAGCTCATGCAGACCATGGCAGCAGGGGGTGGTCCAGCTGGAGGAGGACTGGCTGGCGGAGCAGGCCCAGCTGGGGCAGACGCTGGAGGGAGGAACGTGAAGGCGCTTCAGGAGTTCATGAAGCTGAAGCCGCCGTCGTTCGATGGGGCAGGAGACCCCCAGGTGGCCAGTCATTGGCTGTCAGAGGTGGAGGACTTGCTACGTGTGATAGGCTCAGAGGAGGAGCAGAAGGTGGACTTCGCCACCTTTCTGTTCAAGGCCGAAGCCAAGGAGTGGTGGAGGTAAGTTATGGGGAAGTTCCCACAGCCTTGGACGTGGGAGCAGTTCACTGGGGAGTTCAACAAACAGTTCTACCCCGACGTCTACAAGGATCAGCGCATTCTGGAGTATAACCGACTACGCCAGGGTCGGGAAATGAGCGTTGAGGAGTACGTTCATAAGTTCATCAGTCTGTCTAAGTTTGCACCTGAGCCTGACGAGCATAGGAAGGCCGAAAGTTTGAGAGTGGCTTGAGGCCAGACATCCGTTCTGCTGTGACGCCCCTGCATCACAAGACCTTCAGGGACGTTGCTGATGTCGCCCTGTTGGTAGAGGCCGACTTGAGAGGTCGCCAGTCTGGAGGGAAGGACCAGAAGAGGAAGCAGAGGTCTGATGAGAGCGACAGGAAGGATCAGTCTGCTTCTCAGAAGAAGCAGTCTACTGGAGACCGCTCTGGAGACCGCGCACGAGATAGAGGTGGCTCGTCTTCGTCAGCTCCCGCTCCGAAGTGCCAGGTCTGTGGCAAATTTCACAGAGGTCAGGACTGCTACAGGAAGTCTGGGGCCTGTTTCAAGTGTGGATCCATGGGCATAGGATTGCTGATTGCCCTCAGGCTGAGAGGAGCAGGGGTAGTTCTGGAGGTAGAGCCGTTGAGTCTGCTTCAGGGTCCAGAGATCGAGACCGGGCTGAGCAGAAGAAGCCCCAGGGCCAGGCCAGACTGTACGCGATGGCTGGAGAGAGAGACCGATCGACTGACAGAGTTGTCACAGGTATTCTCCAGCTGTCTTCTCGTTCTGTTTTCTGTTTGTTTGACTCTGGAGCCACCCACTCTTTTATTTCTGCTGAGTTGGTGGGTGAGCTCGGTTTGCCTGTTGTGCCTCTAGGTGTTGAGCTGTGTGTGCATAGTCCATTGGTTAGGGACTCTTCTATGCTTTTGAATTCTGTCTGTAAAGCTAGTCCTGTGTTAGTCAAGAATAGGATTCTGTGTGCTGACCTCATCCCGATGGAGATGACTAGTTTTGATGTTATCCTGGGCATGGATTGGCTGGCTGCGCACCATGCCCACATCGATTGTGCCGCTTCGAGAGTCACTTTTGAGGAGCCGGGCCAGCCCTGTTTGATTGCAGCAGGGGAAGGTGGTTGCATATGGCTCTCGTCAGCTTAAGCCATATGAGAAGAACTATCCGACCCACAATCTGGAGCTAGCTGCTGTGGTGTTTGCTCTAAAGATTTGGAGGCACTATCTGTATGGAGCAGCGTGCAAAGTTTATACGGACCATAAGAGCCTCAAGTATCTGTTCACTCAGAAGGAGTTGAACTTGAGGCAGAGGAGGTGGCTGGAGTTACTGCACGATTATGATATGGAGATCCTCTACCATCCTGGTAGAGCGAACGTTGTGGCTGATGCGCTCAGTAGGAGGGGTCCGTCTGGGACCGTCTGTGCTTTGTCTGGTGTGCAGAGGTCTGCTCTGGAGTTGCAGCGCATGGGTATCTGGGTCGTCCGACCAGAGAGATCTGGGATGTTAGCAGCATTACAGATTCAGCCTACCTTGATCGACAGGATCAAGGCCAGTCAGGAGCTTGATGTCAGTTTGGGTAAGATCAGAGATGAGTTAGCTGCGGGCCAGGAGTCTGAGTTCAGGGTTTCAGAGGATGGCTGTCTGAGATTCCGAGACCGCGCGTCTGTGTGCCTGCTGACGATGCTTTGAGACGTGAGATCATGCAGGAGGCTCATGGAGCTCCTTACTCGGTGCACCCAGGAGGTGTGAAGATGTACCAGGACTTACGTGAGACATTTTGGTGGAGCAACATGAAGAGGGACATTTCTGACTTTGTATCCAGATGTCGGACCTGTCAGCAGGTCAAGGCCGAGCATCAGAGACCAGCTGGTTTGCTTCAGCCTCTTCCCGTTCCGGAGTGGAAGTGGGAGAGCGTCGGTATGGACTTTGTTATGGGACTACCTAAGACTCCGAGGGGTTTTGATGCAGTTTGGGTCATTGTGGACCGGCTCACGAAGAGCGCTCACTTCCTACCTGTCAGGAAGACCTTCAGTTTGCACCGTTTGGCTCAGTTGTACATGGATGAGATTGTGCGTCTACATGGGGTTCCCGCTTCTATCGTGTCTGACAGAGATCCGAGGTTTGTGTCCAGATTCTGGCAGAGCTTGCATCAGGCTATGGGTACGAAGTTGTCTTTCAGTTCCGCTTATCATCCTCAGTCGGACGGTCAGACAGAGAGAACGAATCAGGTCCTTGAGGACATGCTCAGAGCATGTGTGTTGGACTTCGGGGGCAGCTGGGATCAGCATGTTGCACTGATTGAGTTCGCCTATAATAATAGCTTCCAGACCAGTATCGGGATGGCTCCATTTGAGGCCTTGTATGGCAGGAGGTGCAAATCACCCATCTGTTGGGATGATCTGAAGGAGAGAGCTGTGATTGGTCCAGAATTAGTTCAGGATGCTGTGGGCAAGATTCAGTCTACCAGAGAGCGTCTGCTTGTGGCTCAGAGTCGTCAGAAGAGCTACGCCGATCAGAGGAGACGACCTCTAGAGTTTGAGGTGGGCGACCATGTGTATCTGAAGGTTTCTCCGGTTCGTGGAGTTGTTCGGTTTGGGAAGAGAGGCAAGCTTAGCCCTCGTTTTGTGGGTCCTTTTGAGATCCTAGAGAGGATCGGACCGGTTGCCTATCGTTTGGCTCTGCCTCCATCTTTAGCAGCAGTGCACAGTGTGTTCCACGTTTCTATGCTGAGGAAGTATATTCCGGACCCATCTCATGTGATCGACTTCAGTCTGCTTCAGTTGAGGGAGGACTTCACGTTTGAGGCAGTTCCTTTGAGGATTTTAGCGCGGGATGTCCACAAGCTCAGGAGTAAGACCATGCCCTTGGTGAAGGTGCAGTGGTCGGGTCAGTCCGAGGAAGAGGCGACCTGGGAGGTCGAAAGCGAAGTCCGTTCTAAGTTTCCCGCCCTTTTTGAGCAGTAGGTATGTTTTAATTTCGAGGACGAAATTCTTTTAAGGGGGAGGTGATGTTATAACCCAAGATTTGGTTATTATTTTATTACGTCGCAATTTAACTTTAAGTTGGTTCAATCTTAATTCAGGACATGGAAGTCCTTTGGATTAAAGTCAAGGGCGAGGTGATCCTTTTCATTTTGGATTTTTGGTAAGGGATTTTTATTGATATTTGGGTGATATTAATAAATATCAATTACATCTCTAATTAGTCTTTCACCCACTACCTAATCACGTTCATTCACGATCAGTCGCTCAGCCCTAGAGACGTTCTTCTTCCTCTTCTCTCTTCACGTTCTGTTCTTCATCAATCTGTGCAAGTGCTACTGATTGGAGATTTGACTGCTGCTGGGAATTCTTCATCGTTTTGCTGCTTCCTTCGTGTTCAGGTTGGTGTTCGATGATTAGTTTTGCAATTAGATTGGGAACTTCTCCAATCCCTAACTTCTTTTCTCTGCAATCTGATTGTAATCAGTGGGTTCTCCGACGTCTGCGTCGATCCCTCCTCTGCTGTGGGTTGCTGCTGTCACGTCAATCGTATTCAGAGGTTCAGTGGCTGTTGATTGCATTTTTGGGTTTGCGCTGCTGCTGTTCGTTGTCTGATTTCGCTGTTCAGAATTGAGGGATTTGTCTCTGCTGTATACTGAGGTAGGTGGCTTTCGGATTCGATCCGTGTGTTCAGCCTTGGGGAGTTCGGATTCTGCAAATTTATGTAATGTTTGCCTTGTGTTTGTGTGTGACTTGTGCCTGTTTTAATGCCATTTCAATGGATTAAACCCCCAAGGTTGCTTTGTAAATGCGTGTGTTGGTTTGAGTTGGTTTTGTGGCTCTGTTCGTGTTGAATTCGCTTCTGTCTTTTGAGTTTTTCGGCATGTCCGAACTTCCGTCCGACTTGGACGTTCGGACATGCCCTTCTGCGCTTAAACTTTCTGAAGTTTTCGCTGTGTCCGAACTTCTGTCTGAGCTTTGAAGTTCGGACACAGCCTTCTGTTTTTCTCTGGTTTCGGCTTCGACTTGTGTCCGAACATCTGATGTCGGACACAAGTTCGGACTCTACACGTTCTGATTTCCGAAGAACGTCCGAACATCCATCCGAACTTGGATGTTCGGACACCTCTATCTCCTCTACTGTTTTAAAGTTCGACCTGTGTCCAAACTTCATAGTTCGGACACATGTTCGGACATCTGTCTGATTTCATCTTCTGAGTCTCGACTTGTGTCCGAACATTGATGTCCGGACACAAGTTCGGACACACCTCTGTTTAGACAATAACTTGCTCGTTTGAGCTCCGTTTTGACTTCCGTTTGCGGGGTTGGATTCCCCATCTGATTTCCAAGCCATCTATATGCTTTCTGGTGCCTTTGGTGCACATATGCTTATCTGTATTTAAGCTTCTGTTTTGGGACCTAGTTATCTCTGTGTCTGAGCCTTTGGATGGCTGGTTACGCTGTCTCGTAGCGCGCTATGTAGGATCCTTCTGTTCACGGGTGATGTTCCCCGTTCTGTTCACGGGTGTTTACACCTGTTCTGTTTACGAGTGAGGTTTCCTCGTTCTGTTCACGAGCTGGTTGCTCGTTCTGTCTGTATGCTGTGATCGCTAGTGTCCCACTCTGTTTTCTGCTTCTGTCTACTTCTGCTCTGTTTAGTCCCTTAATGAATGGACTTCTGTTTCTGATTTCTGACATGTTTATGGATTCTTTGACTCCTTCTGATTTGTCAATTAATATTCTGTAAATGTTTTGAGCATGCTGGTTGATGAAGTTGGTCATCTACTGGGCATAGTTGTGTGCTCATTCCCCTACTTCTAACGCTTTTGTAGATTGATTAGTGAGGATCGTCTACCCTCAGCTTCTGGAGTTTAGTCGCTTGTTATTTAGCTTCTTTTGAGACCTTTGTATTGAATTTGAGCCTTTGGGCATATTTCGTTAGCTTCCGCTTTTGACATCTGTTTGGTGGGTTTGTAATGACTTTTGGGGATGTTCTAACATCTCTTTGCTTATACTTTATTTAAGTGTTTCGTTTGGGCCTTATTTGATTATCTGTTTAAGTCTGTTTATTAGAGCCTTGCGTTATTATGTAATAATACGCGGCGTGTAATACCCCTAACTCCTAGGCCAGTGTTTGGGGGTGTTACAATGTATCTACAACATTATGATTCCAATATACAAGATGTAGATCTTAATTAAGTTAAGGGAAAGACTTAATCATAATGGGTTATCTAGTAAACATTGTTTAAATACATAATCTTTACATTGTGAGATAATAGTATAGTATCCTGAGATGAGTCCATCATAGGTCATAATACAATGTTTATTCTAAATTAAGAATGAAGGTATTGAGCTTAAGATTATTATTGAATTCTTGGATTTAATTATATAATATAAACACGTTTATGATGTAAAGGTCTCAAAAGTCTTGAATGTGAGGATTGTGGTTAAATATGAATAAAGTGGATAGGAGTGGTCAGTTAGCAGGTGTTAATAAAATAGATTCCTTGATCCTACAACCTTGGGCTATACAACCTTCTAAAATAAGTCAAAGGTTATACATAACATTTAAGCGAGGGCTTATAAGATAATTGAGATTTGGAAATAAGAGAGAGGAATTTATGTAAGTTTAACTTAGGGTACATGTTATTGATAGTAAATTATCTTCAATGTTCCTCAGAGAATTGTTGAATGTTTGCACGAGTTTACTAGAACTGCTACAGCGTTGACCAGGTACGATTTCTCGTACTCAGATACTTTTGCTAATGGGCTTGTGGAATGTTTTGGAAAACACTAACTGACTTTAAGAGGAATTTCTAAAAAGAAATGGTTGTGTGACTAACTCAGCTTGTGTGACTAACTGAGCCTTGAATGTGAAACTCACTTGGGTATTGGTTCCTTCTATTTGGTTGTTCCATTCGACATTGACTGCTTAGGGTCTACGCTTCTGCACTCTGTAGGACTGAGTGTTTTGGTATTGCTCAGGGTAGTTGGTGATCTATTGGGAATTTGGAAAAGGGTCAGTCTTGGAAATTCTTCTTTCGACTCTGGATATCGTTTCATCCATGAGCTGGTTCTTGAGGTTTCGACGTGCGCGCGTCTTCAATGGTAACAGTGAGGGGCTGTATATCCCCTGTCCCAAAAGGGACGTGGTAGACAGTGAGGGGCTGTATATCCCCTGTCCCAGAAGGGACGTGGTAGACAGTGAGGGGCTGTATATCCCCTGTCCCAAAAGGGACGTTGTAGACAGTGAGGGGCTGTATATCCCCTGTCCTAAAAGGACGTACTTGGCGGTGGGGCCATCTCTCCCAGTTGAATTATTCCACTCTTGAGTTATTGGTTCTTGGTTTTATCTTATCATTCCTAGTCCTTTGTGACTATGTGAGTCTTTCTACTCCTAATGGGAATTGGGTTTAACTAAGGCATTGGATGTTCACTAACACATGGTGTGGTTTTGTTTCACTAACTTTACCTTTCTGTTATTCATCTTTATTCTTAACTTGTTATCTTGATTTGGTGATTTGTGGTATGCCTTGCTCCTCTGTGTAGTTTAAGTGATTGCTTTCAAGCTAATATTTATTTAAGAGTTGTTTTATAAGTTTGTTTTTTGGAGAATTGTACCAGTTCCATTCCAGGGAACTGACTCACTCCTCTCGGGTGGGCTGCTTGGTTTCATCTTGCAGGTACAAATTGATTTACAGGTGGCCACGATGAGTATGAGTGATTGGGATGGGATTAGGTTTATGGAGAGTGAGTATTTTATTATTG
>JAIOTZ010001937.1:0-26340 GCA_023374045.1 Limonium bicolor
AACAGGAGGAACAATTAGTGCAGGTGCTTAGGAAGAACAAGAAGGTGATAGGTTGGTCGATCGCTGATATCCAGGGGATAGCTCCTCACTTTTGTACACACCACATCTTTCTTGAAGAAAACTATAAACCACTAGTTCAACCCCAGAGAAGATTGAACCCAAACATGAAGGAGGTGGTAAAGAAGGAAGTCATTAAGCTTCTCGATGCAGGTATTATTTATGCAATTTCTGACAGTGAATGGGTGAGCCCTACACAAGTAGTACCCAAATAAGGGGGATTTACTGTAATTCCCAATGACAAAGGTGAGTTAGTTCCTTAGAGAACTATTACAGGGCATAGAGTGTGCATTGACTATCGAAAATTGAATGCTGCAACCAGAAAAGATCATTTCCCTCTTCCTTTCATTGACCAAATGTTGAAGAGACTTGCAGGACATAAATATTATTGTTTTCTGGATGGTTACTCTGGGTATTTTCAGATACCTATTGCTGAAGAGGACCAAGAGAAAACAACTTTCGCATGCCCATATAGAACGTATGCCTACCGGCGCATGCCCTTCGGTTTATGTAACGCTCCAGCTACCTTCCTGCGTTGCATGACAGCCATATTTTCCGACTACATTGAAAAATGCATCGAGGTATTCATGGATGATTTTTCAGTTTTTGGACTAACTTTTGACTCTTGTTTGGAGAATTTGGATCATATCTTGGCCAGGTGCAGAGAAACCAATTTAGTCCTAAACTGGGAAAAATGCCACTTCATGGTGCAAGAAGGCATTGTGCTGGGACACAAGATCTCTAGCAGAGGTATTGAGGTGGACAGGGCTAAGGTTGAAGTGATCGATAAGTTACCACCACCAGCTGCAGTAAAAGATGTGAGGAGTTTCCTAGGACATGCGGGCTTCTCTAGACGGTTCATTAAAGACTTTTCGAAGATATCTAAGCCGTTGTGTGACCTGCTGGCCAAAGATGTGAAATTCAACTTCACTAAAGAATGTCTTAAAGCATTTACCATCATCAAGGAAAAGCTAATATCTGCAACGGTTGTTGTTGCACCTGATTGGTCTCTACCATTCGAGATCATGTGTGACGCTAGCGATTTTGCCATGGGAGCAGTTCTGGGGCAAAGACATGACAAAATGCTGAAGGTAGTCTACTATGCAAGTAAGACACTTAATGATGCACAAAAAAATTATGCAACAACAGAAAAGGAGCTGTTAGCCATCGTCTTTGCATGCGACAAATTCAGATCATACATCAATGGTAGTAAAGTCATAGTCCATACAGATCACTCCGCCCTACGACTTTTATTCAAAAAGGCGGAAGCAAAATCGAGACTGATTCGATGGATCCTACTCCTTCAGGAGTTTGATATAGAGATAAAAGATAAACCCGAAGTACAGAATGGAGTGGCTGATCACTTATCTCGGATTAAATATGCTGATGATGATGGTATACCAATTAACGAGTTCTTCCTAGATGAGCATGTGTTCAAAGTTGGTTCCACGGGAGATCCTTGGTATGCATATATTGCAAACTATCTTGCAAAACAGATAGTACCCCCAGCATTAACATATCAGCAGAGGAAGAAGTTCTTCTCCACTGTTAAGCACTACCGTTGGGACGATCCATTTCTTTTCAAGGTTTGTGCGGATGGGATGATTCGTAGATGTGTTCCTGATACTGAAATAGAAGATATCCTTGTTCATTGTCACTCAAGAGAAGCAGGAGGTCATTTTGGTCATGCTAGGACAGCCGTGAAAGTTTTGGAAGCAGGTTTCTTTTGGAAGACCTTGAACAAAGATTGCTATCAGTTTGTATCTACATGTGACCAGTGCCAAAGGCAGGGGAACTATCTAGACGCCATGAGATGCCCTTGAATTCTATATTGGAAGTTGAACCATTCGACCTTTGGGCATTGATTTCATGGGGCCGTTTCCATCATCTCAAGGTAACCTCTACATCTTGGTAGGAGTAGACTACGTTACAAAATGGGCTGAAGCAATAGCAGCACCAACTAATGATGCAAAAGTAGTGCTGAAATTTTTGAAGCGGAATATATTCACTCGTTTTGGTGTTCCGCGAGCAATCATTAGTGATGGAGGTACCCATTTTGAACAAACAATTTGAAGCTCTCCTACAGAAGTATGGCGTACGACACAAGGTTTCCCTACCATATCATCCACAGACAAACGGGCAAGCCGAAATCACAAATAGAGAGATCAAGTGGATCCTTCAGAAATCTGTCACATCTTCTAGACGCGATTGGTCACTCAAGCTAGATGACGCTTTATGGGCATATCGCACTGCCTTCAAAACACCCTTAGGTATGTCTCCATACAAATTGGTATATGGCAAGGCATGTCACTTGCCCGGAGAATTGGAGCATAAGTCTTTTTGGGCCATCAAAGCATTAAATTTTGATTTACAAAAGGCTGGTGAGAAGCGCAAGATGCAGTTGAGCAATTTGGAGGAATTTAGAGAGGAAGCCTACGAAAATGCCAAGATCTATAAGGAAAGACAAAGAGGTGGCATGACAAGCTTTTGGTCAAGCGTGAGTTTCACGTTGGAGATAAGGTGCTTCTATTCAACTCCCGCCTGAAATTATTCCCGGGAAAGTTGAAATCGCGCTGGTCTGGACCGTTCACAGTAACGAGTGTCTCGCCCTATGGAGCCATAGGTTTAATCAATACACAAGGGGAGACATTCAAAGTCAACGGATCTCAGTTGAAACACTATCTAAGTGGTGACATCGCCGAAGTCCATTCGGTGATCACGGTGCATGATCCTCCATACTAATCTTACAATTACACGGTCTAGCCAAAGACCGAAAAGACGGGCAACTCATTGGGAGGCAACCCAATCTCCTTTCTTCTATCCTCTTGATTTATTTTAATTCATGTTTTACTTGTTTCTAACTCTTCTGTTAGCTATTTTTCTTTGGTTGGTTTTGTAAAAGTGTAGGTTTGATGAAGGGAGAAACAGAGTATTAGAGGCAATCCTTTGTAGAATAAATGGGTGGTCCGGGACCTCATCCGTAACTTAAGTCCGGACCAGACAGAGCAGCGAGTCTCGAACAGAAACAATGGGGTGGTCTGGGACATGTTGCATATCCTAAGTCCCGGACCGGAAGTGATGAAAAGTCTCGAACAAAAACAATGGGGTGGTCCGGGACTTTCTACAAAAACCTAAGCCCCGAAACCCAGGCCACTGCAATCCTCGACACGTTTGATTAGCGGTCCGGGACTTCATGCACAACCTAAGTCCCGGACCAACACTCATTCAAAAAAAAATATTCATAAAACAGTTTCGGGCTCCACTTCGTCTTCTATCTTCGCTCCTCACTGCAATCCCTAGCTCCCGACTCACTACTATTGTCCCACCCTCCATTCACGCCTCTCTCACCATTCCCGCCTTCGCCGTCTACCCTACACACCATTGTTATCGCCACCAACTCACCACCGATTCAGTCCAACCCTCACTCCCTCTCTCGATCTCGCCCACCATTCTCGCCTCATATCGCCTCACACCACCACCCACGCCGACGGGACAATTAGTGCCCCGACATCGCCTCACTCACCATCCTTCGCCTTCGCTCTCCCCACCAACTCCACCACACGCCACCGCGCTCCACTCTCTGTTCCAGTCGCCTGCTCTACGACCTCGCCACCGCCATCCACCCTGCCCCTCTAAGCGCGACATCACACCCCAACCCACCACCACTGCTCTGTCGAGCCAACCCGCGCACCACCACCCTTCGCTGTCACCCGACATCGCCACCGTATCAACTCCACCACCATTCCTCCAGCCGCACCCAAACACCAACCCAGCCCCCACCCTGCTACCAACCACATAACCACCGACCTCAATCCCTTGTTATCTCAGCTCAACACCAATTCACCACATTGACCCAAACCAAACACGTCCTTGCTTGCACCAAATTCCGCCCGCTTACCCCAAGCCAACGCAACCTCAACACATTTCCAATATCCACAATTCTCCATGGCACCCAAACGAGCTCGACGCAACACTACAGGCGCATCTTCATCCCGCCGCTCCTCCATCACCCACGCAACTCCACTCCGGGTCCGGGAGAGACGTTGACTCCGAATTCATCAACGAAGCTGTGAATGGTACCATGCTCACGCGAGGAAAATCCTAGCCGAAAGGTCAGTCTGCCCAACTCTAATAGCCGAGTTTGATCTGGAATCCATTTTTAGTGCATGTAGATGGTCATGTCTGCTGAATCGAGGTGGGAGATTCTATCCGAGATTGATCAAATTGTTTTATGCTAATGCGTTGGTAAATGATGATGGGGATACTATCAATTCTGTGGTTAAAGGGGTGAATATTTCTGTGACTCCTGCTAGCATTAGGCGTGTTTGGGATTTCCCGTTGCTGTTCGGGTTCCCACTGCAGAGAATAGGGCAAATATGCCGTTATTGACTAGACAGGCTAAAGAGTACTATATAAACTTGATAGTCAATGACCCGGACGTTCAAAACCGCCAGCGTCGGAATAACCGGGATAAGCAGGTTGTCACGGGGATAAGCTCCCGACCCCTAGAGAGCGTCTGATTTTAGGGGTCCTGATGTACAATGTTCGCCCCAGGGAGTGCGCTGATCTAAACATGTATGACTGCTGGCTTATGTGCTACATCCTGGATGACGCCTATGCCGCCGCAGGGGTTCCTCCCGGCATGCATCACATTATCTTTAACTCCATGCTCGGGTAGTTCAGACCGATCACTCCGCCTCTCTCCCATTCCCACACCTCCTACACTCGTTACTTGCTGAAAAGAGGGTGGATGTATCTGATGAGGAGCCTCAGTATCTCGGTCTACTCTCGATATGACCATGATGAGATTTTTTCAGTGGGAGAAGATCGACGGGCAGTGGGTGAAGCGCTGACGCGCTGCACGCGCACCCCGAGTTGCTGGAGCTGCTGAGGTGCTGATGATGGCTGAGGCCGCTGCTGATGAGGCTGCTGCGGTGGTGTGAGCTCCAGACTTCCCGATGCCTGCTGGTCCGGCCCCGGGCTATGATGAGTTGCTCCATGAGTTAGAGCCTGATGGGGACTACTACCGCCTACTTTGACTGTTTTACGAGTCGTCTGGATGGTATGGTGAGAGACTCTTAGCTTTAGAGACCCGCCAGGCTGACTATGAGGCTCGTCAGGAGGCCCGATTCCATGATTATGATGAGCGCTTTACACAGTTGGAGTCTTGGCGCATGCCCCGGCGGTAGTACATGAGTTGGTCTATGCTCCTTCCTACATCAATCTACCTATCTTTTATTGCACTTTTGGATTTTCAACTGACTTTGACATTTGTGATATTTTAATGTCTTTTAGCTTGTTAGGTTGCGACTTCTGGTGACCATCGTTTTCTTTTTGGATTGTTGTTGTTACTTTGGTACTCCTGCTACTTACACTTCGTGGTTATGTTCACTGCTTTCCTTGCACTATATTGTCTGCTGCTGCTTATTTCCAACAGGATTGCCATCTTTTGTGTGCGATATCGAAAGAATACAAAGGAGACTCTGCTGAAATTTTTTCCAACACTCCTTGAGTCTCCCGTTCCTTTTCATAAGTGTGGGGACGTCATCTTCACCCATTTTTCAGGGGAGTTCTATTCTTTCTTTCGCACTATGATCATATTCATGCAGCAATGAGGGCATTGCTATTTTCTAAGTGTGGGGAAGTTAGTAGTAAGGGGGGTTGTGCATTTATTGCTTATTTTCTGTGGTCCCTGACACTACTTATTCTCTCTTCACTAACCTTTGATGACCCTCCACAAAATTTTTTTATTTCGACATACTTTGTTTTCACTTGTGGTCAGATGCATCAGTCGGGAATAACGTACGAGTAGCGAAAATTTTTGAGATTTAATCTGAAATTTCGGTCATAAGAACTTTGGTTATACCGCTTGGATTGTCAGTTTTGGTTAAAATTTTCATCTATTTCCTTCAATAAAAGGTGAGACCATTATGTGACTATTTTGTTTGAACTAACTTGGGGCTTTGGGAAAGTTTTGGAATGAATGGAAGGAAAGGACAAAGGCAAGGTACTCCTCTAATCTACTCTGAACCGGAACAGGCCTCTCCCATTCGGTAATTAAGCCCATGGAGTGCCTCATCACTCATCTACCTAAGATCATCTGATCTGGGATAGAAGGCCCAACACCGCTACAAGGATGGGGAGAAAAAGTCTGGGGGGATGAAATGAATAATGCTTATTCAGAAAAATTGGAAGGAAAGTTCTTTCATGCTAAACAGTTTATTGCACATTCTTCCTTGATTATGAGTCTGTGGCAATGAAAGGTAATGAGGAATATGACATTACTTCTTGCCCCTTGTCGTCCAATGAATTGTGGAAAGCAAATGGAAAGTAAAGCCCTGAGTAAAGTTTGGATTAAATAGTTATGATGATAATCTCATGCATTTGTAAAACACCCTAGCTTCACTGTTTAAGAAAACCTGCAGTACAAATCGCTGTTTCTTATGACTATTGTTCTACATTAGATTTCCTTGTACACTTCTCCTGACCTGATAAATCCCCGCTTTTGAAATTCTGGTACATTTTAGATTACAGTAATTGCTTGAGGACAAGCAAAGATTAAGTGTGGGGAAGTTGATAAGTCAAGAATTTACCTATTTCTACAGGGTCTTTTGATACCCAATTTGTTATCATTTACTGCTAAATTTCTGTCTTATGAGCATTTTTATGTTTCTTGTTGCAATTGTCTTCTTTTATGGTTTTTGTGTGCTTTTTCAGGTATTTGATCTCAAAAGAAACATGTTCATATCATTGTTGGAGACCATAGTTTTTCAAACAAGCTAAATGGAGTCAGGAAATTCAACTCTCGACCTAAATACAGACATGGTCCGGGACTTGTTGCATCACTTAAGTCCCGGACCACAACAATCTCCACTCTCGGCTTAAATACAGGTATGGTCCGGGACTTTATACACAACATAAGTCCCGGACCACACAATGAAAGGATTCTCGACCTGTTTCCACACTACGGTCCGGGACTTTATACAAACCTTAAGTCCCGAACCACAAAGCAGAGCAATCTCTTGACCATTTCAATGTTACGGTCCGGGACTTCATACAACACTTAAGTCCCGGACCATACTGCTGAAAGCGCCAGTCTGTAGCGCGCGAACGTGAAGTAAAGAGAATTTTATTCTCTTTAAACTAAACCACCGCCCCATATTCTCCAGCCTTTCTTCCATACTCGTTTTGTCCCTTCCACTACTACTTTCCATCCTCAACTCCACTAATCTAATCACTTCCATAAATCCAGCAAAACACCCACGAGCATTCTCTTTTCCAAAAACTTAAAAGTTCCACCACACCATGCTACGTACTCATACAGAAGTTCTATAAATAGAACTCTCTCCCTCTCATTCAAGACACAATTTCTGGAGAGCAAAATACCACAACTCCTTCCATCTCCATTTCACATTTCCCACGTTCCATTCACATCACCATTCTCATTAAACACCACAAACATCCACAAAATCTGGAGTACACAAGCAGCTGGAGACTCCACCATTTCCTGGAGAAGAAGCAGAAGAAAGCATTGATCACACACCGAGACTCCATTGAAGAGTCTTAAATCAGAGTTTCTTCTTCTCTTCCTCTTTATGTTGTTTACATATTTTTACAGTATTTTCATTTCCATGGCTAAGTAGTTTTTATAAATTTCGGTTTGCTATGTAATCCAAATTCAAGGTTCCATTATCTTTGTGATTTACCATTTTAATAGATTAAAGTGTTGTTCCTTATTTATTTTTATAAATATTGTGATTTGGCCAATTACTGGATTTTATCAGTTTATCTGCTTATAAGTGAGAACTGCGGCAGATAATAGACAACAGGAATAGCACCGGTTAATTTAGAGACGGTAATTCCTCTAGGATATTAACTGATCATTAAACTGGATTATTCTTAAAGTTGTTAGCAATTAGAAAATTTGTAACGAGACTTAAGATTTATTAGCTGTTAATTAGATTCCACCGAGAGGGAGACCGAACGTGGAATATTTCAGTTCTGGGATTTTAATCTAAATTTTGGTAAACACATCAAGAAAGGAACCGAAGAATTAGGAGGAGTAGTAAACCGGAATTTTCCCTTCTCATTAATTCAGAAATATCATTATCTTGCTTAATATTGCTCTTGCATTTATTGCCCCTGTTCTTATTTACATTTTGTTTCTTTACCTAGTAATTCAACAAACAAAACCCCCCTGTTACTTGAGTTATTTCATTAGTTTGTTCTTAAATATTAATTAAACTAAAACGCTGCCTCCCTTGGATTCGATAACCTGGAGGGACACTTCTAGGAAAACTTGCTATAATCGACCGGTATACTTGCCGTTAGGTTTTTACCCAACACTTGTACAAGAGAAAACGATAGAGATAATCAGGGCAAGTGTGGATCAGACTTAAGTGTGTGTGAGTGCTAGAGAGTTGGTGAGCTGGTTAGGACTGGGGTTGAGTGACAATACTTTGTATTTGGTAAACTGATCAGTCTGGGAGCGGTTGGGGAACCGTAGGCCGGCTATCAAGAAAGGGTAGAGGACTTTGGGATAAAGTCCTAAACTGTCCCGGAGTCCATGCGTGAGAGCGAGGGAGATTGAGTGAATTTTTGTGTGTAAATTCTCAATCGAAATGGAGTTTCCAGTTTAAGTTTATCTCGTAGTTTATTTGGGTCAACGATACATCCACAATCGACCGGGGACGCATCAGGAGCACTAGCTTGTTTCAATTGGTATTATAGCAGGTCTCTTCTAGAAAGCTAACTGCTTTGGAAGACGATCGAAATATCTCACGCAAGCCTACTAGTGGTAGAAGAAGGTTCTGCACCAAATCGACCACCACTCTTCAATGGAGATAACTACACTCACTAGAAGAATAAAATGGAGTTTCACATCAAGTCTGATGATCCAAGGATGTGGAGGGTTGTATCATGTGGTGAATACACCTTCCAAGATGCTCAAGGACAAGACATATCGGTTGACAACATAACGGATGATCAAATCAAGAAGTTGGTATTCAATTCTCGAGCCGTAAGGATTCTACAATGTGCACTACTACCTAAGCAATACTCCAAGATAGCCTCAGCTAAAATAGCTCAAGAGATTCGGAAAACTCTTGAAAAGTTAAGTATGATGGGAATGATGAGAACAAAAAGACTCGCATTAAGTTGCTGCTCACTCATTGGGAGTTATTCAAGATGGAAGAAAAGGAGAGCAGCATACAAAATTCACCAAGCTGATATTCAAAATGTTGGTGCTTGGAAGAACTATCTCAAACGAGGATCAAATTCGGAAGTTCCTCAGATCTCTTCCTGCCTCCTTTGACAGCAAGGTCAATGCCATGCAAGAGGTCCATGATCTATCTAAGATGTCCTTGGCAGACATGTTAGGTTCCCTAATGATGTTTGAGTTAAAACTACAACAATGAAACTCAGAAAGTTCAACAAAAGAAAAGGGAAAATGCATAGCCCTTATGGTAGCTGAAAAACTTCGAGACAAGAGAAGATAATGATGATATGGTCCTCTATGCTAAGAGATATGTAATGGTATGAAATATAACATGCGGAAGGTTACAATATCTACCGAAGGCCTGCTAGCGGAAGGACTACTACCGGAGGCCAATTGTCGGAAGGCCTATCATTGGAAGCCCTACTACCGGAAGGATTATTGTTATAGTGACGGTCCGGAAGAGTTAGTCCAAAGCGGAAGCGGTATTCCAGTTCGGAGAGACTACCCGTAAAAGGACTGATAGCTATATTTATGTAATACTACCACATGTATAGGGGCAAAAGGGTAAACCTAGTGATAGAAAGTCTATAAATAGGAGTAGAGGGGCTCATTTGTAAGGGACTGAGGTTAGAAAAGGGAGCTCACATCCCAAAAGCTCTCTAGAGTTGTAAACCAAAACATGAATAATAGCTCTGTCTAGAAGTGGACGTAGGCCGTATTATTGGCCGAACCACTATACATCACGGTGTGGAAATGGTGTTGGGAGAGTAACTTCCGTTACATCTTCATTGGCACCGTCTGTGGGAAACAGACATCAAACCACGATTCATCCACGGTACGAGAAGTCTTGCGATGAGCTATGTTCATGATATTTGGAGAATTGGCAAGCTACGAGGAAAGAATTAGGGCGATAAGGCGGAAACTCGATTCATCTGCACCTGAGAAGTGAACGGCAATCGCAAGCCAATCCACGATTCATCCACGAAGAAAGAGCCGCGACATCATCAGGCTGATCGTATTCAAACTCAAGCTCTCGCTCTCGAGATCACCTTCCTTCAAACATATGACGAAGAGCGGAATCAACTAGTCCGTAAAGATCTGTCAACAAATCTAGAATCTCAGTATTTCCTTGAAAGTTCGGTCGAAGGTTTATTCTCGCAACGAAGGAGTGCAGGTTGGGGCCAACAAGCAGGATCCGGATATTTGTAAGACTCGTCAAGATCGAGGGAAAAAGATCGAGAATCACAGAAGGTCTATATCGGAAGGAAAAGAATGGAAACTCGTCATCACCAGATCGGAGACGCTGAGTCCAAATTCTCGGTATTCAAACAATTAAGGAATACTCAAGTGAAGATTAACCACGATCGGAATTGAAAACGGAACCGATTGTCGATTTGAAAAAGGAAGAAGTCTTTTCTCGTTAAGCTCGCACACAAAGCAATCTACTCCAAAGATTGCAAAAATTCAAGAAATCCTCGGCAAGTTTAATCCAAGTGCCCAGCCCGAGCGACGACGGCGAAATCTTAATTCAGCCTGAAGGCCATCCTTTTCCAAGTATCGGGCGGTAGAGGTTGACATCGCAGAAAGTACGCGATAAGAATTCTCCAACTGTCGCGTACAGCTATTTCATCCCTTTTTGTTACCGGAAGGAATCATGTTAAAGCCGCTGAAATCAATTCTTGAACCGGGGAGAGTGTATACCAATGGTAGAGATGTAAATCCACGTTTGGAAATACAAAACTATTGGTGGAACTCTTCCGGAGGAAAAGGGAAGTTCCTCGGAGGCTGACGTTTCCCGGAAGATGGTCTTCGTCCAAAGGAAAGAGTCAATCATTTCCAAAGAAGAATTGTTTGACGTCAATCGTAACTGTCAACAGGAGTTACAATCGCACCCTATGTCTGGAGCATCTTCAAAGATCGCTAAGATAAGTCCGAAAGTTCCTAAAAATTATCTTATATTTATGGTTTGTTAAACACCTGTCTCTTCCTCATTTTCGTAAGCACTGAGTAGAACCAAAAACAGAGGCTCAACTGATAAGGGATCTAGAACCAGAATCTTTCCGAAAAACTTGACGTTAAGTTCAACAGCCTTTTATCTTCGAAAACACTTTATCAAGTTTATCAGTTGTACTCTTATCTGAATGAACGATTCGCAATATTGTTTATACTGCTCAAGCATTTAAGTGCTCCACCTGTTTATTACTTCTAATTGAAAATTGTTCTCTGCTTCGCTGCTGAAACATGCTTCCAGCAGTATCTTTCCGGAACTGTGCCATTATGTTTCAGTTAAAAAACCTGGAGCAAGAGTAACGATATATTTGCTTCGACCTGCTTCATCTTTTGGACAAAGCATTCACATCCCTTTTTCCGTTTTCATCACCTTTTTAACCTTGATTCACACTCTGTTCGAAACCTATATACACTTGCATCTATTGGAGAGTGCTATTCCTCACTTCTGTACAAGATTACCTTGTTTAAAAAGAAAAAAAGGAAGTAAGAAACAAGATCTGGAATAGTTTCATGTATTGGCTGCTTAAAAATGTTTAAACACTAACAGCAGATTTTTTGTTATACAGATTCGTGCTACTCAAATGTTTACATATCATAGCAATTTATTATTTCTAAGTTTTGTTCATTCTTGTTCTGGTTACCTCTTTGTTGTAAAGGAAGTATGCTCCCCTCGTTCTAATAAGAATGAGAAGGCCGAAAGAAGATACGAGAGTGAGGTGCAACAATCTCCATCAAATGAGTTACCAACGCGTAAGGCTGTAAACCGGTTACGAGATCCGCAATTGTAGAATCAAGAGTACAGTCGTCTCTGCCGAAAGACAGGGTTGCATTGATGGGGACTGGTTTCGGTAGTCTCTTGTTCAAATCAGACAGCAGTAAGCTACCGATGCACTTCCCAATCGCATGTTACCACCGGTAATATTAAACTGCCATTAATATCGCCCCACCGGTTCTCTCTATCCACCGAGGCACCTCTCTTGACGAAGAGAACCCAAAGAAACAAATCTCATCCAATACCCAAGTCACTACGGAGTAACTGGAACCTGCTACAAGGGTATGGCCGAAGTCAATCTCCGAAGCATCCAAAGCTAATCAACAAAAGTGCTTTAGGCAATATTACTAAAGTACGTCACCAAAAAGAAGAACATTCCTGGAGTGTCACCCAGGTCAGTCGGGCGAAGGAAAGTCTCCGCAGCTGAATTGAGGATGACTGGTTCAATCACGTCCTAAACAGTATGCATCATGCAGAGGAAAACTATCGTTGTCTAACGACAAAAGCGATGACAAAAGTCCAGTTTTGGGGCAGTATGAAAGTTGGATTTCCTCTCCGATAGAAAGTTTTACTTCCCTCCGGTAGAAAGTTAGGATATCCTTTCCAATAGAAATTTTGATATCCCTCCGGTAGAAAATTGGATATCCTCTCCGGTAGAAGTTTTGATATCCTCTTCGGTTGAGGTTTTGATATCGTGTGAGGATATGTCGGAGTGGAAGAATAAGAAAAACGGCTGATGCATATGGCGATGCGTATGGCGAATGTGGTGTCAACAAAATACGGTGGTGAACAAATTGTACTTTCACCGGTACCAACTTCTCGTCACTTCCAGTAATAAGTCAGATTCTTCACCGGTAGCCGATTGAATTTACTTATCATCTTCAACCGATGGCAACTTGGCACCTTCACTGGTAGCAATTTGACGTCATTTACCGGTTGAACTTTGGGTTGCGGTGACATCACTAAGATAAGTCAATTCAGTAAAACATCTTTAAATTACTTTTGCATGCAGCGACTACTTCCATCTGAACTAAGCAGTCTTTCCTCAGTTTTTCGCCTTTAAAAGTAAATTTTTCTGATGGTTTAAGTTTTCTAAAAATACGTACACATCTATCGGAATTTCTATAGCTTCTCTTACTTCGGCCATGGTAAAGTGATGAAAATCAGTAGGAAGGGTAAATGTTTGTATTATATACATTCTCGGATTTGGTCACCAATGCGCGTTGCTGCTGGGGAAGACATGAACCACTTGTTTCTAAACAATTTTAATATAGTTTTATACCTCTGCTTTAAAGATAATCTATTCATCTGTTTCGTTGACCCCGCTAGTTATACTTTGAGTTTGAAGTACGCACTTCACTGCTGCCACATAAGTGGACAGGTGTCGATTTCCAGATCTTTACCCTCAATTTAAATTGAAATATTACCCTGATCTTATCTCCACTTTTCCCTCAAACATAAGTGTATTGCACCCAGTTTTGCTCATAAATATTCTGGTTTGTTTGCTTCCGAGGTAATTATCAACTCAAATAGGCAGAAGAACTAACTACCGGAGGCTTTATTTGGCAATAAGGAGAATAAGACTCTGATTCATAAGTTGTCCAAATTAAGGGCAAAATTTGAACGGAAAGAAGATTAGGCAATTGTCCACCGATGGAAAAGTTCAGAGCTCCAAGAGTCGGTAAATCGTGTGTACAGCCAACCACGAGTGGTTTTTAAGTTTACACTTCTCCAAGGTGAGGATTTTCCCTCGGATCCTGGTTGTCGAAGAAGTAGAGAGCAACGATCTTATGAATGGAAGATCGAAGGAAAAGACTTGGCCTCGTTCGGTTCGCTCAAATCGCTAAGGCCGGATGCTCTTCGATCTAGGAGGCAGTGAATACTCGAAACCCGCGTCTGCACTCTCGAGAAGTAACAACTCTTCTAGATCAATTTAAGCAAAAAAATATAGAGAACAAGAGCAGAAGGTTGGAAGCAGCAGAATCAACGACCCTATGCGTCCTCTGCGCGGCTGTGGCTTACGTTCTACCGGAAGCATGGAGGAAAAATCCATGACTTACAAAAAGAAAAGGGATCTTCCGGAGACTGTTAAAGACTCGAGAATCTGCAATTTGGTCCTGGAAGCCACCAACCGGAGAAGGAAAAAGAACTCCGGAGGCGATCGAAGCTAAGAAAAGGTAAAAGAATATGGCGCTCTGCAAATCTCTGGTAACTTAATGGAGCCACGTCTACAACAAATGGGTAATATAAGATCCTCCAGAGACGTCATTCGGTGGAGTATTTTCAAAGTATTTTCAACACTGCTACACTCCGGTAGAAGACTGCCCACCGATCCTGCACGCAAGCTGGAGAGCATAGTGCAGGCCAAGCACCTCAGTCGCTTCTGCGAAGCCGGCTTAATATAAGCCCACCGGAAGGGTGTTTCAGACATCTTTGGCAAAGCTAAGAACAATGGTTAGGGGCAGAATGCAAATCCCTGATTTCACAAGGAAATTCCCGCAAAATGCTAGAACAAAACCTACCGGAAACATGAGAAGTATAATGAAAGTTCCGGTAGTCGACAAATTTTGTTTAAAGATGTCCGAGAAAAGAGATTGGAACCGGTCAACTTTTGGATAAAGTATCAACAGTCCAAAAAGCAGTATTCCATGCGATTGATCCAAATCAAATTGGATTGTGAGGTCTACCGGTAGATGAGGCTCGGGAAATTTCGTATGGACTTTTGGTAACGCCAGTGAGGAAAAGCTACCTCCGGAAGAATATAATTTGGTAACCGTCGGAGATAGTTGTTTGGTCCTGGTAGCAGTCTGACGTCCTACCGGTACGAAAAAGAGGTACCAATTTTTTTGTGAATATTCTTTTACCGCTGGGAGTTTGCGAAACTTTCTCTAGAGGATTGATCACCCTCTAGTTTTCAAAAGAGAAATATTTTAAAACAATTTCTGATTTACTTAAAATGAAGACCAGCGAGTCTTGGAAAAAAAAGAGAGAGAAAAAGAAAGGGAAAAAAATGCATCCGACTCTACCATCAAAGAATGGTAGTGTTTTGTATCCGACGATCTACCATCAAAGAATGGTAGTGTAATGTATCCGACGATCTCACTGTCAGCGTCCTGGCAGTAGAGTGTTAATCCGACGATCTCACCGGCTCAAAGTCGGTAGAGTGTTAAACCGACGATCTCACCATGTGTACAGTGGTAGAGTGTGAAAGCGTGAAAGTGGTAACTAAGGGGTTACCAAAAGAGATCTTGGCAAAAAAGAAACAAAAGAGCAGTCTAAATTCTTCATTATAAGAGTCTCCAACTTTTGGGAAGCAATAGAATTTTTAGGAATTACTTTTTGTTCAACTCAGACTTGTGCTATCCATGTACTTAGACAGGCTGCCCTAGAAAACCTATAGGCTGTGTATTTGGGTTTTCTATCCCCGTGATTAATATGCTCTAACTAGCAAAAAACTTTTGGGAAGTCCGGTCGCTCCGGGCAGCCCAAAAGACAAATATCTCTTAATCTGTTAAATTTAGATATGCAGGCCCAAGGAATAAAGTGATTCAAGCAGCAATCTGATTATGAAGTATATCCCATTTATTATTATTATCTCGGACTTCTTGAGATTATTATGGTCTTCTGGAATTATTATGGTCTTCGGGAATTATTATGGCCTTCTGGGATTATTATGGCCCTTCGGAATTCCTGATCTTGGATTTCTTATTATGGCACGGTCAAGGGACGGAGACCTTTTCTCAGGAGAACAAGTGGGACTCCATCACCCCGGAACCTGTGGGACTTCTTGGTGACCGATAGGCAAGCTCTCATGTAGCCTAAAGTTTTTAAGTTCATTTCCTTTTTAGGCAAAAGAAAAAATTGTGGGACTAGGAGATATATAGTAGAAAAGAAAAGAGTACAAAGTGTAAATTTTATCTTCTTTTTATAAGTTCCACTTTTTAGTACTAAAAAGTAGAACTTGTGGGACTGATGTAATGGTATGAAATATACCATGCGGAAGGTTACAATATCTACCGAAGGCCTGCTAGCGGAAGGACTACTACCGGAGGCCAATTGTCGGAAGGCCTATCATTGGAAGCCCTACTACCGGAAGGATTATTGTTATAGTGACGGTCCGGAAGAGTTAGTCCAAAGCGGAAGCGGTATTCCAGTTCGGAGAGACTACCCGTAAAAGGACTGATAGCTATATTTATGTAATACTACCACATGTATAGGGGCAAAAGGGTAAACCTAGTGATAGAAAGTCTATAAATAGGAGTAGAGGGGCTCATTTGTAAGGGACTGAGGTTAGAAAAGGGAGCTCACATCCCAAAAGCTCTCTAGAGTTGTAAACCAAAACATGAATAATAGCTCTGTCTAGAAGTGGACGTAGGCCGTATTATTTGCCGAACCACTATACATCACGGTGTGGAAATGGTGTTGGGAGAGTAACTTCCGTTACATCTTCATGATACTTTTGAAAGTTCATAAGAAACAACATGGTGATAGGAAGAGAGCCTAAGGAGACTGACGATCATCGTAAAAAAGAACAATGACAAGTCTTTTGGGTGCTCAAAGCGTGGGAATCACATCAAAGACTATCCTCAACAATCACGAGAGGACGACGACAAGGTCAGGAAACCTGTCCGAAGATCGTTCAACAAAGGGCCAAGAAAAGAAGCGTTTGTTGCTGCATAGGGAGCCTCAGAGCTAAGTGACAACAATCAAACCTTAAATAGTGATCTCTCGAAGGATGAGAAGGCGCACCTATGCCTTAAAGAAGTTTGCTTGATGGCACAAGACAATGATACGTCAGAATCAGAAGAAGAAGAACAAAACAAAACTTAGAAGGAAAGTTTAAAAGGTTGAACTTCTAGGACTTAGAAAGTTTTCTCTTATACTAGTTGATCAACTAGAGGCATTGGAAAATGAAAACAAGGAACTTTAAGAGGAAGATGAGAAATTGGAGAAAAACTCATATAAGGATAAGGTAGGAAATCTTATGAAGGCACTCATGAAATTGCAAATCGATTATAGTGAGATTCTTTCTGCTCATGAAAAGGTGAAATTAGGAAACAACCTGAAATAGATGAACTGGTTGCTGCACTTAGCTCAAAAGAAAAATACCTAGCAATTGTAAAAGAAAAACATGCGAAGCTAGAAGCTATATCTAGGACACCCATGTGGAGAAACAAGCGACCGGTCGGGTATCAGTCAGGGACCAGTGGTAGAGGTGTCTGCAACCTATGCAGACAATCAGATCATCATGAAGCCAAATGCTACAAAATGTGTTTTATGAGGCATTGGCAACTCAAGAAAATAGGACTAAAATGGGTAGTAAAAAATGATCCTAGAACGGTAGTTGATGGTGGAAATTGATCCAACTCTTATGAGGACCCTAACCCCACACCACTAACTTGATATGTGCAGAATCAAGTGGGAATGAACCCCTGTTGGTACATCGACAGTGGGTGCTCTTAACACATGATAGGAGACAAAAAGAAGTTCTTTTCACTCGAACTAGGAAGCCGAGGAACCATTTCTTTTGGTGATAACAAGAAAGGAAAAATCATCGGTGTAAGTAAGGTTGGTTTTACTTCAGATTATGCCATAGATATTGTCAACTTAGTTAATGATTTAAAGTTCAATTTTCTTAGTGTATCTCAAATATGTGACAAAGGCAATGCAGTTCACTTATATTTTACACATTGTAGCATAGTAAGTCAGAACCATGGCAAAGAGTTGTTAAAAGGAAAAAGGTGGAAAAATGTTTATGTAACTAGTTTGGAGGATATTGACAGCCCAAACCTTTCATGCTTGACTGCTTCAATAGATGACTCCACACTATGGCACAAAATATTAGGGCATGTTAGCATTTCATTATTGAGAAAACTAGTCAAGAAACGGTTGGTAAGAGGTCTCCCTGAGATTAAAGAATCTGAGACCAATCTTTGTGATGCTTGTGTTAGAAGCAAGCAAACTAAGACTTCTTTCAAATTAAAGAACTTAGTAAGTACATCCAAGCCACTTGAATTACTTCACATGGACTTATATGGACCTATGAGAATCAAAAGTTTTGGAGGAAATTGGTATGTGTTTGTGATTGTTGATTATTACTCACAATTTGTTTGGACACTCTTTATTGCTTCAAAAGATGAAGTCTTTGAGAAATTTCAAGTCTTTGCAGGAAAAGTCCAAGTATAACTCAACCACAAGATCAAGGCTCTTCGGTCTGATCATGGGTCAGAGTTTGAGAATCAACAATTCATGGATATGTGTAAATAACATGGAATCAATCATACATATTCAGCACCAAGGACACCCCAACAAAATGGGGTAGTTGAGCGTAAGAACAGAACACTACAAGAGGTAGCACTAGTAGAAAAAAGATTTTAAATGACGGACTTTAAACCACGGTTAACAATGAAACCGTCGTTTAAAGTTTATAAACCACGGTAATTTAGAGAACCATCATTTATGTTGCACGACTGACTATATAAACGACGGTTTTAACAGAAACCATCGTTTATAGTTCGACGCCTTAGAAGATAAATGACGGTTCCGGTTATAACCATGGTATATAATCTATATAAACCACGGTTCATAGAAAACCGTCATTTTATCTTCTAAGGCGTCAAACTATAAATGACGTTTAACCTAAACCGTGGTTTATTCCCTTTCACAAAGGTTTTAAAATGACGGTTTTGTCTAATAACCGTCATTTAAAAGTCTTTAATTAAAAAACCCGTCGCCCTTTCTTCTTCTTCTTCCTTCCACGTTCTCTTCCTCTCTGGCGATTCCCGAATCGACTCCCTCCTCTATTTCCGTCGAGCCACCACCCTCCACCGTCTTTACTCCACCGCCCCACTCCCGTCGCCTCTTTCCTTCCGGTCGCGGCGACAACAAACGGGAACCTAGCGCGCCCCTCCACCGCCCCACTCTCGGTCTCGACGTCGCGCCTAGCTCCACCGCGCCTCCGCCTCTCCACCATCGCCTTCTCTTCTGGTCGCGGCGACAACAGACGGGAGTACTAGCACCACCGCGCCTCCGCCTCTCCACCATCGCCTAGCTCCACTGCCCCACTCCTCTGGTTTCGACAATAGACGCCTCCATCCACCGCACCTCCGCCCCTCCACCGTCCCTCCTGTCAACCTCGGAATCCCACTTCGGTAATTAAACCCTAGATATTTATTTTTTGATTAGTGGCTGATTTTGTGCTTTGAGGAGTGATTATTATCTGTTACTATGGTTTGTGACTATGTCTCTGTATGCAAGAGACAAAAAAACTGAGAAAAAGAAATGTTAGAACACAAGAAAGATAGTGTAGTAGTAGTAGTAGTAGTAGTTAGAGAGAAGAAAAACTCAAATAGTATCTGAACAGTAGTGATGATGAGATAGAGAGTAGAGAGTTACTACGATTACAGTTGGGTAAATCTTTCTATGGGCTGTTGGTTTCGACGTTGTTTTGATTGTTTCAACTTTCAAGGAGATGGAGGGAAAATAAGTTAATTAATTTAAGACGAGAATAAAGTAATAAGTTAAGAATAAATTATAATATAATTTAAGGTTTTCTCTTGTGCAGATAGTAGGTAGCTAAGTATGCATGCCGAGGCACGAAATTGGGGTAAGAAATTAAGAAATGAAGAGGGAGGTTTTGATGAAATGGGTTTGGTATGTGATTAAGCTAGGAGGATGCATGTGTGTCCTTTTATATATATATTGGTACGTACGTACGCGCTTAATGAATGAAGCTTCTTTATGTAATTTTGGTTGGTGAAGTGTGTCTGTCCATCGAAATGGGTATAATACAAAGACAATATACAATTAATTAATCAATAATTATCTTCTTTATTAGCAATTAAGCAACATTAATATTAGCGACATTATATATTCATGCATATTAATGAATTAAAAACCCAAAGTAATTAATAAAGCATAACCTTGTTGGTGGTGTATTAATATTGTTGTAAGTGTTGCTGTTTGTTGCTATTATTCTTGCGGGTGTTATAATTGTTGCATATTATTAATTTTGTTGTACTTGTATTGTGTTTGTTTTTGCCGAAAAAAGTGTGGAGTATCTAAAAAAACGCAATGGTCATGCCAAATTTTTTCCAGGATTTAACCTTATTCTACTTTTATTGAATAGGTGTTACTACGGTTGAACAATTCCTCTTCCATCACATTTGTGAGTTGATCATCCCTACTCATTAGGTTAGTTTTTCAAAAATGTTTCAATAACATGGTTTATTCAAAATATATTCGTTTGTTTATTTGTTCAATTATTCATATTTTTTCAAATTAAAACCTTATATTCTAATTTCATTGAATAGGTGTCACTACACACGGTCGGATTGTCTACTTGTCGCACCATCTGCTGCTGTCAACCTCTGCCACCGGTTTGCCTGATCAGAACCCACGGTAAAACACTTGCGTTTCTGATTATGATTTTAGAAACAAATACTTATATATTGTCACGAATAAACGTTGTACTAAATTCTGCTTGTATTCTGCAATCATTAGAATATATATTTGCATAGTGCGGTGAAATGTGAGATTAAGTTGAAATGGGGTGGTTGTTTTTGTTCATTGATCATATATATTATTATATACTTGTCTGTCTGATAATAATTCGTATGGTTTGCTGAGAATAAATGTTATTGCTGCTACTGTGTTTGTTTCTGCCTTAAAAAAATGTGGAGTGTCTAAAAATACGCAAAGGTCATGCCAAATTTTTTCCAGAATTTAAGCTGATTCTAATTCCATCGAATTTAACTTTCTTCATAATTACTTACAGTTTCAGTTTTTTCATCTCTTGCAGGTTGCTCTGAGGTAGAAGACAATCGAATTAAGACGAGGAGAGCAAAAATAACCGGTAATAACATTAGCTATGTTCGTTTGTTTAATATGTTCAATTATTCAAGTTTTTATAAAATTAAAACCTTATTATTATTTCATTGAATAGGTGTCATATACTACGTGCAAGAACATCTGTCTACTTGTCTCTTCTCTATCTTGTGCTGTTCGCGCTGACCATCCAGTACTCATCAGGTTGGTATTTAAAACGTTTCAATTTATTTTTGTTTTTCTATTAAAACAATGGAAAATCAATTCAAACATAGAATTACCTGTCTGAGATTTACCTGATAGAGGTATGTCTTAGATAGTCCCTGTTGGGACTGTCCAATGACCTTTGATCTCACCATCTAGGTTGTGAATGAGTTAATAATATACAGTAGTTCAGTGATAATTTCAGCAGCATTACCCTAGTGTTCTTCTAGTGTACATATATATATGTGAATTGAAACATTCATATATATATCTACACTAGGAGAACTGTAGGGTAATGCTGCCGAAATTATCACTGAACTACTGTATATTATTAACTTGTTCCTAGGTGAGATCGAAGGTGATTGGATAGGTTTAGGTTGTTAAATCTGTAAATAAAAAAAGAGGAGATCAATGGAACGAGTTCACGACATCTGGTGTGTGTTGAAAAAGGAGATGGAGCGCTCAGTGATGTACAGTGACAGATTGGACATCAAGTACCTAGAAGGGGTCAATAAATTTTGCAAAGTCCTTGTTGACAATCTTAAACCAAGGGATAAGGGATATATTCGATGTCCTTGTGTCGATTGCAAGAACGACTTCAAATACCGAGGTGTGGACAAGATTAAGGATCATCTGATTCGCAGAGGGTTTACAGATGATTATGAAGCCATAACAATACTGCATGGTCAACATTCAGTACAAGTGTTTGAATGTGCTGATAACGTCGTTGCAGAACAATCAGAAATGGATGCTTCACACGATTTTGGGGATACTCAAGATGATTCACTAGTAGTGATTCAGATGATCAGGAGGACCTTAATGCAATGATGGAAGATGTTGAACAACATTTTTCCAACAAACCCAAAACATTCGAAAATCTGATGCAAGCATCAAAGGAACCGTTGTACAGTGGATGTGAACGCAAACACAAAACAAATTGAGCGTTGTCCTAAAACTATTCAATCTGAAGGCGAGACATGGATGGAGTGATGTCAGTTTTACAGATCTTTTACAACTGCTGAAGGATGTACTACCAAAGGACAATGTGATACCCACAACAACTTATGAGGCAAAGAAGTTAATGTGTCCGATGGGTATGGAATATAAAAAAATACATGCTTGTCCAAATGGGTGTATGTTGTATGGAAGGAGAATGAGTTGGATGACCATTGCTCTGAATGTGGGGAATCACGCTATGTAAAAAAGGGTGACAGAAACCACATAAGCACTAAAGTGGGTCTCCTGCGAAGGTGTTGTGGTATCTACCGATAATTCCCCGATTCAAACGTTTGTTTGCAGTTCAGAAAGATGCTGAGAACCTCCGATGGCATGCTACCCATAGAAAGGATGATGGTAAATTGAGACATCCAGCCGATTCACCACAATGGAGAAACATTGACAGAATATACCCTCAATTCGGTACAGACCCAAGGAACTTAAGACTTGGTTTATGCACTGATGGGATGAACCCTTATGGCACTTTGAGCAGTATACACAGTACTTGGCCTGTTTTATTGACAATATACAATCTGCCCCATGGTTGTGTATGAAACCCAGACATATTCTCCTCTCTCTGTTGATATCGGGTCCAAAACAACCGGGAAACAAAATTGATGTGTTTTTGCAACCACTTATTGACGATTTACAATTGTTGTGGAATGAAGGTGCGACGTGTATGATTCATAGGTATGGAAAACTTCACGCTCCGGGCTATGTTGTTTTGTACATCAATGATTTCCCTGCATACGGTAACCTCTCGGGATACACAATTAAAGGAGCTCTAGCGTGCCCTATATGTGGAGATAGAACTTGCAGTATACGGTTAAAACACAGTGGAAAAAATGTGTACATGGGCCATCGGAAATTCCTCCTAAAGGGCACAAATACCGTAAGATGACAAAAGAGTTTGATGGAAAAACGGATCATGCAGTCGCACGACCACCACTATCTGCTGCTGAGACTTACAATCAGTTGAAGAATGTTGTGAACAACTTCGGTCCACCAATTAAAGCCACTGAAAAGAGCATCTGGAAGAAAAAATCAATATTTTGGGAACTTGAATATTGGCAACATTTAGAGGTGAGACATTGCATTGATGCTATGCACGTGGAGAAAAACATTGGTGAAAGTGTATCTGTGACACTACTAAACGTGAAAGGAAAGACAAAAGACCATTTAAAGGGTAGAAAAGATCTGGTTGAATTGGGTATACGAGAAGAACTCGCGCCACAACAAAGAGGGAAAAGAACATTCTTGCCTCCCGCTTGTCATACATTATCCAAAGAAGAGAAAATAAGTTTTTGTAGTTCTCTTCGTCATATTAAAGTGCCATCCGGTTACTCATCGAACATATCAAGTTTGGTATCAATGTCTGATCTTAAATTGGTAGGGATGAAGTCTCACGACTATCATGTGCTGATGCAGCACTTACTTCCGGTTGCTCTCCGTGGATCCTTCCAGCTGATGTCAGGAAAACTATTACAAATTTATGTGTTTTCTTCAAAGGAATTTCGTGTAAAGTGCTTGATGTGGAGACGCTGGATAAACTACAGAATGACCTTGTGATCACCATGTGTCAGTTGGAAATGTATTTTCCTCCTTCGTTTTTTGATATTATGGTGCATCTACTTGTTCATCTTGTTAGAGAGATCAAACATTGTGGTCCGTTATACCTTCGATACATGTATCCGTTTGAGAGATATATGGGTATACTGAAAAAGAAAATGAAAAACCGTCGGCGTCCAGAGGGAAGCATAATTGAAGGGACAGTAACAGAGGAGTAGTTGACTTCTGCACTCACTACTTAGACGGTGTTGATGTTATTGGATTACCGAAAGCAAGACATGATGGCAGGCTTAAAGGGGTTGGTACCTGTGGGAAAAAATTATGCAGAGTTGATATTGATACATTGAACAAGGCACATCTGGTTGTGTTGAATCATTCTGAAGTTGTTGAACCGTATTTCGATGCACACCTAGCCTACCTCAAAACAAAACACCCAACGATGAGTAATGCCAAATTAAAAAAAGAGCAGAATGCAACATTTGTTAAGTGGTTCAGACAGAAGGTGTTGTATGAAGATTCAAGGAACGTGGATGAAATGATCCAGTTGTTGGCACTTGGTCCAAATCTCGATGTGTTGTCTTATGAAGGATATGATGTAAATGGATTTTCTTTTTACACTGAACGTCAAGATTGTAAATCGACAAACCAGAACAGTGGTGTGCATCTTATCGCTTCACAAGACATTTTCACAGGAACAAGTCGTAATACACTGAAGAACGAATATTATGGTGTTATTGAGGATATTTGGGTCTTGAATTACACTAGTTATGAAACTTGCGTATTTCGTTGCAAATGGGTGGACACAACAGGGATATCGTGAGGAGGATCATGGTATGAAGCTAGTTGATTTAACGACAGCGGCTCCTACTGATGAACCCTTTATTGTTGCATCAAAGGCAAAACAAGTATTCTACTGTCGTGATCAGTCTAATCCCAGATGGTCTATTGTAATGCAGAGTAAAAGATCGATAGTTGGGATTGATAATATTGTTGATGAGGATGAATACGACTGTGAAGATGAAACAGATGTACCTATTCGGTTGCCGATGGAGGTAGATAATGTAACTAATTTTGAATATCGAAGGTCCGACCACAATGAAGGATTGTGGATTGAACGATGAAATGTTATTTTGTAAGTTTGGTTGACAATATTATATTATTTCATTTTTGTCATGTTTCAATATTTGATTCAGTAGATGTTCGTATTAACCTTGTTAATTTTGATTATTTTTCAGATTATGGATCCTGACGATAGAGTCGAAGAGGACTTACTGTTGGGGTTGGATGATATTGACGATGACGTCCCTACTGAAGAACCACCAGCTGCATCTACTTCGCAAACCCTCGGAAGGGACGTGGACCGACCCGTGGGTTGAAGGAGAAGAAAGATTCTCCCATCGATTTGATCTGGGACAAGTACCTCCGACATCTGGTGGGTCGAAGCAGTTTGCTTCTACTTGGGATTGATGGTAAAATCCCATTGCTCGATTAATAAGGATTGGAAGATCAAGAAAAGGCAGACAAAGACATCATGTGGCAGATGGTGCAGAAGAAGTACAAAGTCGCGGATGAACTTCGGACGAAGATTGAATCACTTCTAGCGACATCACTGCGACAGTTCAAGCATCGGTTGGTAGATGGTGGATTACCAAACCGGGCTCCAAGAGGTCACCGCCGTGGGTAGTGTATGATGGTATGATCACGGAGGAGGACTGGAAGATATTCTACGACCATCGCCAGACTGAAGAGTTTAAGGTACTTTTACAATTATTCTTTCTTAATTATTTAAGGAATAAAATTTAACAAATATTTTTTTTATTATGTATAACTTACAAATATACAAATTTTGTAACAGTTACGTCAAGAACAAGCGAGACGTAACCGGGCGAAGAATATATATAAGCACTTCATGGGGCGAGCTGGATATACGGGGCGGTTGGAGAAGTGGAAGAGCGAGGGCTTACTGACGAAAACTAATGAAGACGGCACTCAGTCAGTTTGATGATGTTGACGATGCAAGTAGGGTGCAGACATTTATGCTGGGTCGCATGAAGAAAAATGACGAGGGTATATGTGTTCCCGCAGAGCGAGACTGCTGAGTTGGCTTCAAGATTGTAAGTATATATTTTAAAAGTTGTTGTTTACTAATTAGTAAGTTCATTTCTAATATTTTTGTTAATTTAAAATAGTCTGGATCTACTGAGCGATGGGAGATGGTTCCGGCCCCTCCGTCTCAGGATGATCCACTGAATAAGGCCCTTGGGCAAAAGGATCATCCAGGGCGAGTGCGGGGGCTTGGAGGGGAAGTTCGCCAAAAAGACGTGTTTCCTACGTCTCGATCGAGAGTACCACAGGCTGAAATGATAGAGAGAATGGTGGATGAACGGGTGCATGACCGGTTGGAGGAGTCGGAAAGACGTCACGCTGAGTCGGAAAGACGCCGCTGAGGAGCGTCAAGCCTACGAGGAGCGCCTGCGAAGACTTGAGGCTTTAGTATTGGGCCAGGTGCATGCTCCTACACCGACACCTACTCCTACACCGGTGTCTGCTCCTACCGCGACGGCGGATACATCGATAGTGGCCGCGTCTCCTACACCGGCACCTACTGCTAGACCGACGTCTGCTCCTACCACGACGGCGGATACTGTCGATGATCCTACACCGACGTCTGCTCCTACCACGACGGCGG
>JAIOTZ010000201.1:0-75498 GCA_023374045.1 Limonium bicolor
TCCACTGGTTCACATATTGTGCAGGCAGAAATATCTTCAAAATACTGTTGCTCTATTTGATTTGAGGTTGAAGAGGAGGGGAATAGAACTCTTCACATGTCGCTCAACCTCGTCATCAGACTCCTCTTCAGCTTCAGAAATATAGGCTTGAAATGGTCTTCACCCATCAAAGTCTCTACGCGAGATTGTCCACTAGGTCCGAATAACTTTGGCTATGGGAGAATTCCACTTGCTCCTGTGCTAGCTGCTCTGCAAGCTGGCTCATCTGTCTCTCCAAATTCTGATTAATGGAGGCCGATCAGCAAACTTAGCATCAAACTTAGATTCAATTTCAGCAAATTTAGCATTAGTGGCTTTTCTTTGCTCCAGGATCTCTGCAAGCATGCTCTCTATCTTGCTCGTATCCTCCTATAGGAGGCTCCTGATAAGTGTAGAATTGTTGTTCCTCCATCTGCATTCTAGTCTCTCACCTTCCCACCAACAAGGCTGTCGATAAGACGATTGTTGTGGCTGGTAATAATCTTGTCGCCTGAACTGGTTGTAACTTTGAGTACCCGACTGATTATACTGTTCAAATTCTGCTCTATGTATCATCGCAACCGTCGTCTCCAACTGTGTCAGCGCTCTCCTCAATTCATCCAAGTTGCTCTCCATCATAAAAAATTAGCCTACAAAACAGAAACAAGAACTAGAAGTAGAAAAGAAAAAAAAGAAAAAAAAAACCTTAAGTTTTTTGAACTTACGTACCTACTAATCTACGAAATCGAATTCAGGAAATCAAAACGTAATTCATAAACAAAAGTAAAAGAAAGAGAAAAGCTACGTAACAAACTAAATTCATATCAAGTAGTAAAAAAAAATCTAATTGAAATAAAAAAAACGAAATTAATGAACTAATTAAAACCTAAAAACTAACGGATCAATACTAACTACGAATCAAGAAAATAGATAAAACAAAAAGTAAAATCAAGAAAAACGAAAAGCAAGCCTATTCCTAACTACTCAAAACGAAAAGTAATTAGTATTGGTTCACGTAACTAATCGGATAGAATTCAAAATCGTGGACCACTTGACAAGAGTGAATTTGAGAAAAACGTCAACCAATTTAAAGTCAACTTAGACAAGAAGAAAACAACCGAAATAAAACTGAAAAAAAAATAATAATAAAAGAAGATAAAACTCAAATAAAATCTCAATCATAATAAAAATGTCAATTAACCGTGTCGAGGTCCCCGGCAACGGCGCCAAAAACTTGTAGCAGAAATATGCGACTACTTCTACCTAGGTAGTGTACCTATCGTTTTGCGGAATAGTGAATTGAGTGGGGATTGTCGATCTCAGGGACCTCGTTCAATTAATTGACAATTTATTTACTAACTGAGAACTAAACTAAGAAAGCAGGAAACGTCACTTTTTCAGGTTTGCTTAATTTAATAAAAGGAATAACTCACCGAACTAAGATAAAATAATAAACAATAAGATAAACTAAACAAATAAATAAATAGTAAAACTCTAAATAAAAGCAAGCACCCCGGATGTTCTGCAAACCTTCACTTTCTAATCTATTAATAAACTCTTCCCTAATTTTACAATAAACTCAGAAACTTTAATTAATTCGTCAACGGCTAAGTCTAACGAATCCTAACCAGTTGCTAGAACTAGCAGCAGACTAATGCTCTAATCCGGACACAACTAATCGCATAAAGAACAGTTTCTATTTGAGACCGATTAACCTATAGGCAGGATCATGCTTCTAGTCGTTAATCAGGTTTTTCCTATGTCTTGTTTTCCATCTCAGCTCTCGCGTGTTGATTAGAAAACTACAAAGATTGCTTTAATAATTAGCTAGAAAATTAAAGCGCATGAAGAACTGGAATTAAACTATTGCAATAATAAATTCGAGAAAAGATTACAGAATAAATATAAAGACTGGTCTGCTACCCCAATCCGGGGAGCTAAACTAACTACATACACTAACATGACTATAAAAATAACAATATAATAAAGTACGACATTAAACGAAATAAGAGGAAGGGTAGAGAAAACTCCAGTTAGCAAGTTTGACTCTGGCTCCCCGCTCCGACTTCGTCTTCACGCCGGTGTAACAATGGTGATATATGGTATGATAATGGAGTGGTGGTGTGGAGTGGTGCTCGGTGGTCTGACGATGATGAGTGACGGTGGTGGTGTGTAGCCGATGGAAGAGAATTGAATGCTGGTGGTGATGAAGAAGAGAAGAGAGGCGCAGCCTCTGCGGCGTGGCGTGTGTGAATACCGAGCGCTAGCCCTAATCTTCTATTTATATCAAAAGATGCCTCTAAACTTTATCCATATATTTTTTCCATCCAAAATAAATCGTCGTTGCTCTGATCTTTGTATGCGGTAGTTACTAGATACTGATGACATTTTTCATGAACTAATGATTCCGACGTGATGATGACTCCATGTCAGCCCATGACCGGTTAGCATGGTGCGGCCCATTTAATAATGGTTGGATCATGATATTGATCAAACATACTTGCACGTCAATGAATGAAATCTTTCACTTGTGTATGTGAGCATGGCTCTGATCCAGCGTGGTAAATGCATTACTCTTGGCATGTGATATATATATAATCGGTGTATTGTAATTTTCCTACATTTAACAAATAAAATATATCAGCTCTCATCTAAAACAAATCTTAGAAAACACACATGATAAGTGTAAAATATGACATGAATTGTTATGAAAAAAGGAAGAATTAAAGCTCTAAGAATAGATGTATTTTACACTATCAACAGTAGCGGATGTTTACAGTTGGTAGTTGTGATGTAAATTAAATACTCGGTATTGTTGGTTATGTATATATGTGGATGTTAGGACCTATGCTCGGGAGTCTGATCATCAGACCGATACACTTGTATTTATTCAGCCTAGTTAACCACGTGGGTGGTTAACGGCGTTGTAACACCAAAGCGTTAGTTATTGTTTGGTTGGTTATTTCCGCTGCGATTTCGGTAGTTGGTAGGGGCGTTGTAGGGGTGTACAAAAGTGGTATCAGAGCGAAGTATCGCTCTGATGACTAGAATGCCGAGCTAGAAATATACCGAGTTAGGAAACCTAACCATAGTTACCTAAGTGAACAGATTTGGGAAGGTTAACCACTAACTAAGTGTGGAATTACCTTGTTGTCGGGAAGATGCTACAACCGTTGGACCGATAAGTGTGCAAGCATAATGCTAATGAAATGTTCATATGAATTCAGATGTCAGGTAGACCACGAGGTAGGGGACGCGGCGCGGTACTGGAGGTACGGGTGACCAGGGCGATGATACTACGACAGACCATGGCTGAGGCAGTAGCAGCCGCCGTAGCCCAGATGGTACCCAGATGGTTGCTGCATTACAGCAAGGGCAACAGCCCGGAGTTCAGCCACCACCACCACCGCCACGAGAGACCAATTGGGTCAAGGCGTTGGCTGATCTGAGGCCACCCTCATTTAGTGGGGAGACCGATCCCCGTAAGCTGGAGGCGTACATCTCCGAAATGGAGACCGCCTTCGAAACCTTAGCAGTACCTGAGCAGGTCAAGGTTCGACTTGCTGCATATTACTTGAAGGGCTCGGCACAGAGCTGGTGGAAGCTAGTAAGAGAGGGCAGAGTGGCTGACCCGACTTTTCAGTGGAGGGAGTATACGGCTCTGCTGCGAGCCAAGTACTACCCAATACATGTGCAAGAGGCCAAGCGCCTGGAGCTGGACAGTTTGAGGCAAGGGGATAAGATGACGGTAGATGAGTACTACTCAGCCTTCATCGGACTTATCCACCTGCTACCGGATCTGGGTTACTCAGACCGGATTCTTGTGAACCGTTTCTACAACGGACTGAACTATCGCCTACGCTATGGCATGGGGCCTACTGGATATACCACTTTGCAGGTAATGGGACTACAGTTAATGTGAATAAGTGTGTACAGTGTGTTAATGTGATATGAATTTGTTTGGCAGGGCATAACTGACACCCTAATTATAGGAGTGCTATCATGCCGCTGCAATTGTGGAGATCACCGTCCGTCTGAGGGACGAGGAGAGTGCGCTCAAGCGCAAGGCTATGAACGAGGGCCAAGGCACGCAAGGGCAATGGGGAGGGAAGAAGAAGAAGTCATACCCCTAGTCCCAGAAAAAACAGCAACAGGGTGGCAAGGGCCAGACCCAGACCACCACTGCTGAGGAGCCTCTGCAGCTCACCTATGCGTATGCGGCCAAGCCCCTACGTTCCCACCCACCTAAGGGTAATTATTTAACCATGTGTAATAAGTTGAAGTATGTATTGTTAAGATGTGAAGTGAGTGTTGATTGTGTGTTGTTATAGCAGCTAGCGCGGGTTCTGGACCGGAGCGCCACTTTTACTGTAAGTGGTGTAACGGAGACCACCCCGGCAAAGACTGCAAGGGAAATGACGTGCGGTGTCGTTACTGCCAGAAGATGGGGCACCGCGAATTTGAGTGTTGGACGAACCCCAACAGCAGGAACTATAAGCCAAAGGGGCAGTGGAAGGGTAAGACTACCGCGACCACCACCGAAAGCCCGAAGGCGATCATCCAGCAGTCTTCTGACAGGAAGTACACTGATTCCCAGAAGGGGAAGGGTACGGGGTCCGGCAAGGCCGCCTGAATGTGGTGGACCGGTCTGAGGCACCAGGATCCTCTTCGAGACCAGGTACCGCCTAAACTGTTAAATGAAAAAGTGATTGCTTACCGCATTTCATGCATGAGTGTTGTATTAGTGAGTCTAATGTACAACCACCTAAGTAATGAGTTAAAGAATAATACGAGAGACACCTAAATTAGACAATGTGGAAAACTTAGGAACCTTCAATATCTGTTATCCAATCCCGCCCACACCAAACCCTGAAGAGACCACCATCAGCATCACCGAATTCCCACTGGAGCAATGTCAGGTTATCCAACCAGGTATGATACTCTTAAATGGATACCTGACACCGGAAGCACAAATCCACATCATCAGGCGTTGCAACGAACTTGGAGCAGCACCAGGAGGTTTTTACACACCCGAATACCCGAGCGGTTCGAAGATGAAGCTGAAGATGATGTGCATGGGTAAGGACTGGAATCCCTACACCAAGTCATATCAGGATGTACGAGCTGAAGACGGAGCAACTGTACCAGGCATACCTGAGGAGTTCCTTGCGGTCGTTAACCACGCCGTGGGAATTGCTCAGCAAGTTGAATCAGGACCGATCCCGAATGTTAAAGCGGACTTGTGTATTGTGAACTTCTACCAGAAAGGTGGACGGTTAGGGTTACACCAAGATAAGGACGAGTCACCCGAGTCTCTAAGTAAGGGAGTACCCGTGGTGTCTTGGTCCATTGGTGATACCGCAGTGTTTATGTACGGCGAGCAGAAGCGTGGTGATCTCGCAAAGAAGCTAGTGTTGAAGTCAGGATGTATTAATCATGGGAGGACAATCAAGGATGTTATACCACGGTATCAAGAAGATTAAATTGAATACCGCACCATCGACAGTGGTAAATGCCACACATCTGAAACCCGGACGTTTGAATTTGACCTTCAGGCAGTTTTGAGCCTTGTGTAATCATGTAATGTAATAAGCCAGTTGTATGTTAAGGAAGCTATCTATAGCCATGTCTACAATGTAACCCACTTATGGTGTAAAGACTGTGTTAATGAATAAAGGGATGTTGTTTGGAGTGTATCAACGTGTTACTACCGTATACTTATGAGTTTGCCAATGAATGAGGCTGTGCACTCGGAACGGGAGGTATACTGAGTGTCTGCAATAAGGCAGAAGCCGGCAAGAGCGGCACAATCCTCACCGGTACCTTTCCAGTGAATGGCGTGGATGCATCAATCTTGTTCGACTCTGGAGCCTCACACACATTCACTTCGCTATCATTTGCGAAGAGGCTGGGGTTAGACGGTGAAGAGATGCCAGACTTCGTGGTCACTCTCCCGTCGAAAGAGCGGATCAGGTGTACCCGCTATTACCGAGATGCTATTGTACGAATCAGAGATGAGGAGTTTCCGATCGACTTGATAGAGTTCGACGGACTAGGTTTTGATGTGATTGTCGGGATGAACTGGTTGGAGCGGTACAAGGGTAGAATCCTATGTGCCGAGCATCGACTGCTTCTTAGGAGTCCATCTGGGGTTACCATATCTTACCGCCAGAGGCCCAGGGAGCTTCGACCCAGATCATCACCGCCATTGCTATGTATCGTGAGTTACGACGAGGAAATGATGTATACCTCTGCTATGTCCAGGACATAGAGAGAGACCCTGAGTTTAGCCCAGATGTGCCGGTAGTGTCGAAGTTTCCTGATGTATTTCCTAAGGAACTGCCGGGCATGCCGCCAGCGCGAGAGGTTGAGTTTGAGATTGACTTAGTTCCGGGCACCGGACCCATTGCGAAGGCACCTTATCGTATGGCTCCAGCAGAGATGACAGAGCTCAAGGAGCAGCTGAGAGACCTACTCGACAAGGGCTTTATCCGCCCTAGTGTTTCACCATGGGGAGCGCCGGTCCTCTTCGTGAAGAAGAAGGACGGTAGCCTCCGCCTGTGTATTGATTACCGGGAGCTGAATGCTGTTACGGTGAAGAACCGTTACCCTTTACCACGCATCGACGATCTATTTGATCAGCTGAGGGGAGCATCAGTATTCTCCAAGATAGACCTACGTTCCGGATACCATCAGATTGCCATCCGTGACAGTGATATCGAAAAGACAGCATTCAGAACTAGGTATGGGCATTATGAGTTCACAGTTATGCCGTTTGGCTTATCCAATGCACCAGCAAAGTTCATGGACTTAATGAACCGTTTGTTCCAAGATCAGTTGGACAAATCAGTGGTAGTCTTCATCGATGACATACTTGTGTATTCGAAATCGAGAGGTGAGCATGAAAGCCACCTGAGAGATGTATTGCAAACATTGAGGAAGAATCAGCTGTATGCTAAATTTTCTAAATGTGAGTTTTGGTTGAACCAAGTATCCTTTCTTGGACATGTGATTTCTGAGGCCGGGATCGCTGTTGATCCGGCAAAGATAGATGCAGTGCGCACCTGGCCTAGGCCGAAGACAGTTACCGATATCAGGAGCTTCCTCGGTCTGGCAGGTTACTATAGGAGGTTTGTGAAGGACTTCTCCAGTGTCTCGAAGCCGGTGACTTCCTTGATGAAGAAGGATGCACCATTCGAGTGGACAGTCGACTGTGAGAGTTCTTTTCAGAGTCTCAAGGATGCTCTGACATCTGCACCGGTTCTGACACTACCAGACGGTCCAGATGGTTTTGAGGTCTATTGCGACGCATCAGGAGGGGTATGGGTTGTGTTGATGCAACACGGGAAGGTCGTAGCTTACGCCTCCCGACAGCTGAAGAAGCATGAAGAGAACTACCCTACCCACGACTTAGAATTGGGGGCCATTGTCTTCGCACTGAAGATATGGCGACATCACTTGTATGGGGTAAGTGTGACGATTTATTCTGACCACAAGAGTTTAAAGTACTTGTTCACTCAGAAAGGAGTTGAACATGAGGCAAAGAAGGTGGGTTGAATTTCTGAATGACTACGACATAAATCTGCAATATAAGGAGGGTAAGGCAAATGTGGTAGCTGACGCATTGAGTCGCCGAGCACACTCTCTCCATTCGCTAGTCTCTCATACTGGCTTGGTTGAAGAGGTGCGGAGTGCTCAGATGACGGATCAGTATATGATGGAGATTAGACAGAAGCTTATTGATGGCACATTCGAGGGTCAGAAGTACGACTTCAGACTCCATGATGATGACCTGATTAGGCTTAATGGCCGACTGTGTATACCTAGGAGTAGCGCTGAGTTGAAGGAGCGCATATTGAGTGAATCCCATTGTTCTACTACTTCGATTCACCCCGGAGCTTCAAAGATGTATAAAGGTATGAAAAGATATTTTTGGTGGACTGGAATGAAAAAGGACGTGAATGACTATGTGTTGAGGTGTCTCACTTGTTAGAAGGTCAAGTTTGAGCACCGACGGCCTGGTGGTATGGTACAGCCAATGCCAGTGCCTGAGTGGAAGTTCCATGATATTTCCATGGACTTCGTAGTAGGGCTTCCGCCTACAAGGGGAGGTCTGAATATGATTTGGGTTGTTGTTGACCGACTGACCAAGGTGGCTCGATTCATACCGATGAAGGACACCTGGAAAGTGGCAAAATTGGCAGAACTCTTTGATAGAGAAATTGTAAGACATCATGGTGTACCAAAGACGATTGTATCTGACAGAGATACCAGATTCCTATCCAGATATTGGAAGTCTACGCGAGAAGCATTGGGTACCGAACTGAAATTGAGTACAGCGTTTCACCCACAGACCGATGGTCAGAGTGAGCGCACCATTCAGACACTTGAGGATATGCTACGTGCATGTGCACTTGACTTTCAGACCAGCTGGATTGACAAGTTACATCTGATCGAGTTTAGCTACAACAACAGTTACCATGCTTCGATCAAGATGTCTCCCTTCCAGGCCTTGTACGGTAGACCATGCCGCACGCCATTATGCTGGGATGAGTCGAGTGAGACGGTCATTATAGGACCAGAGTATCTGGAACAGTTCAGGCAGAAGTTCGCCAGATCCGGGCTAACATGAAAGCAGCTCAGGATAGACAGAAGTCGTACGCTGATGTGCGCAGACGTGACCTGGAGTTCCGTAGGCGATCAGGTATTTCTTAGAGTATCCCCCATGAAGGGAGTATTTCGTTTTGGCCAGAAGGGCAAGTTGAGCCCGAAATATGTGGGTCCTTATGTTGTGACGGAGCGGATCGGTCCGGTAGCTTATAGACTTGATTTATCCGCCGAGCTGGGCAAGGTACATGATGTATTTCATGTGTCCCAGTTGAAGAAGTATATGTCTCATCCGTCTCATGTGCTTCAGCCGGAAAGGCTAACCTTAGAGCCGACCATGCGATCAGTGGAGACTCCCGTACGGATTCTGGATACTAAGACTCGAGACACTCGCCATAAGTCCGTGAGACTGGTGAAGGTCCTCTGGTCTAACCAGGACGTCGAGGAGGCCACTTGGGAGCTGGAGGATAAGATGAAGGCGAAGTACCCGTCATTGTTTGCTTCTTAGTGTTTATATGTATAGGGTACGGGGCGTACCCCTTTTAAGGGGGGTAGAGCCGTTTCGGTTATGGTTGTGTGCGACATGTATATGTATACATTGTCTATGTTATGTTACAGACCGTTGTGTCTGAATGGTATTATGTGGTTTGGACCTTGAGTCCGTTGTGGTGTAAGTATGATGGTAATGTTGGTAATGATGTTTTTGGAAGTATTGTGTTATAAGATTTTCCCCGTGTTCTAATATTAAGATATGTGGGAAGTGTGAACTTTGGGGACAAAGTTCTTTTAAGGGGGGTAGATTGAAATACCCCAAACCTTGGTATGTTGGTTAAACATTAAAACATGATTTATTAAGACTAAAAAGAGTCTTAGAAACATTAGTAAACAATTTAAACCATAAAGAACACAATTAAATACCTTAAGGTCAATATGGGCTAAAATGTGCTCTAAGCTTGGAATAAGCTTGGGTAAGACCTAATGAACTTACCAAGACCTCATTTATATATTAATGAACATATTAAATCAATTACCAAAGAAAACCAAGCTTGAAAACAAGTTAAAACACAAAATGTGCTTTAAGAAGTCTTAAAGCACATTTTTGAAAAATTGTCTTGTAAATGAGTTTTGAGTGGCTAAATGTCCATCATTACTCTTAAATATATATGTGTACTATATAATATCACATTTGGGTGGCCATATCAATGGGAAATCAAAAATTTCACTTCTATGTGCCTTGTTTTTATGAATAGTGATTTTAATAAGCTATTTTGTAACATATGTTATCTTAAGTAATTAAATTGACAAATAAAGACTAAAGTACCCTTATGTAATAAAGGGGGCCGGTTTTCTCAAGTGTGGTGACTCACCACTCACTTGTTAACATGTTAAATAAATAAAATGACTAATTAAGTTACTATTTGCTTTTAAGTACAAATCTTCTTAAAGCAAATTCTATCTTCATTCTCATTTCCCTTCTTCATTTCACACTTTCCAGGTTCCAACTTCTTCTTCCTCCCTTCTTGCTGTTCTCTCACGGTAATACCACCACCACCATTAAAACTCAAGCTTTGACCTCTTGTAAAATCTAGCTCACTTAACCAAATCAAAAACAAACACCACCAATCTCTTCCTCTCATCAAGCTCTTCATTTCTATCTTCTCAAAACTTCAAGAGCCCCATTTCGGTGCCATGGAGTTCCACCATTGAAGGAGCTTGAGCTTGTCTTTCTACATATTATTACTCTCCTTTGCTTCTAGGTAAGGAATCTCAAATAAAAACTACATTTCCTTCATGTTTTTGCCTTGACCGAAAATGTACATTGATGGAGCTCTTTGTGTGACTTTGTTCTAGCTCCATTTCAACTCTTCATGGACTAGAGTCCTCTCTTGATATATATTCAAACTCTCTTCAAAGATCAAGGTAAAACAACTACATTAATGTTTTGAAACGATGTAAACCTAGGGTAAGTTAGACATTAGAATATACCTAGGAACATTTGGTAAAGTTATACAATTAATGGAGGTGGAGAACTAAGGTAACAACATTTGAAAAATGACATTTTATCAATTTGTAGGTTTGGTCCGGGACCTAGGTTATGGTTAGAGTCCCGGACCAGGGGTGTAAATTAGGCCGAGAGTCACATAACAATGTGGTCCGGGACTTGGGTCTTGTGCAAGGACCCGGACCACCCCCCCCTGAATTACCCCCGAGAGTTGAGTTAGCTTCTGGTCCGGGACTTAAGCTAGGGACCAAATCCCGGACCACTATAAAACTTGGTTTTAGGTATTTAAATGATGTCTAATGATAGGGATAAGTTAGTAATGATATTATAAGGTTATATAAGACATGTTAGGAGTGTTATAATGACATTTTAAAAGATGAGAAGTTAAAACAAAATGTGGAAATGAGTTGACTAGTAATGTGAAGTAGTTAATGTGACAGTGGACTAGTGCGTTAATTAACCGACGTTACTAAATGTGTTTAGGATTCTCTCAAGGTGGAAACCAGTCGAGGCAAGGACCAAGGTATGGTTTTCTTGCAGTCTGTTGTCTACCGGTTTACACCGGCTTGGGTGTTGTTTGCTTTTCTGAGTGTTACGACCTTATAAGACTTGAGGCATGAAAAGAGTTTACAGTTGTTATACATTATGATGTTGTAATGTTGTGACTCTTTCCCTTGGTGTGTCTAACAAGACCTAAATATTTGCTGGTATGTGACTTAACAAAATATTGTGTGACCACTAACAAGTGCTAATCGGGGGGAGTGAGGAGTCCGGTATGTTCCGGCCACGCGTGTGAGGACGGGAGTCGATGTCATATCCGGTTCGGCTCTCTTTGTATGTATAGGTGGTATTCCAATTTGGTTTCAACCTTCCCTTAGCTTATCCAAAGCTAGTTTACTGACTCACGTCGGGCCACAGGGGCATACAAATGTTATTTCGGTGTGCTTGGGATCACTATATCCGACACACCTTGGGTTTAAGTTAGCCGTTCAAATAACAGGACGGTAACGAGGTAAGTAACGAGCTTGGTATGAGATTGGCAACAATCTCTGTGCTCATGGTGTATACTAACTATGGTGGAAGGTTCTTGATGTGAACCGTTTTATGGTGTTATGTATTGTTGTGGTGCTATGCAATTTCCCTTGCTATGCTATGGTATATATATGTTGGATGTTTAAAATGAATGCCATGTTATCATGACAATTGGTTGCGCGTATCCCGGTAGCCGATGGGCTGCGCGTTAACCATACCAGCAAAGGTTGCTGACCCCCTCGGGGGCTCCATATTTTTACTGCAGGATGAGGATCGAAGAAGCGGAGTGGCTCTAGATCCTAGGTCGTTGATGTACTTTTGGTTATTTTGGTTGTTGAGCCCGGGACGCGCCTGTGCTCCCGAGGCATTACGTTTTGGTACCGTTGGTTAAACAGTAGCGGATGTTTACAGTTGGTAGTTGTGATGTAAATTAAATACTCGGTATTGTTGGTTATGTATATATGTGGATGTTAGGACCTATGCTCGGGAGTCTGATCATCAGACCGATACACTTGTATTTATTCAGCCTAGTTAACCACGTGGGTGGTTAACGGCGTTGTAACACCAAAGCGTTAGTTATTGTTTGATTGGTTATTTCCGCTGCGATTTCGGTAGTTGGTAGGGGCGTTGTAGGGGTGTTACAAAAAGTATAAAATCATCGCACATCATATAGAAAATTAAAATATTATAACATTCAACTTCATTAAAATAAAAATAAAATGTGTTCTATTTAGAAAAATGTAAAATATTACTAATCTCCCATTTCACAATATAATTATATAGTTGAGTGAACACTTAAAAAGAAAAGAATTAAATGGAGTAAAGACGTGAATGAGAATTTAGAATGACAAATAGAGAGACATAATTCAACTACTCAGATTAAGATTTTAAAAATTATATATTGAATGGCCACAATCACATTCGTCACGTGATGAAAATATTCCATCCGTTGATATAAATCATATACATATTTAACGTGAATGTAAATTTAGAATCAAGTTATATGCTCGTCTCTACATATATATTTGTGCATTTCATATATATTAAAGTCATGCGTCTCAATGTCACTGTTCATTTCTTATTTTTTAATTAAAATATTGTTCATTCACATTATGTAACTGTCAGTGTAGAAAAAGATTAAAATATCAACCGTCAATATTAGAAATATTGTTTCCAAGACAATAGGCTCCCCGTAGTATAAAATGAGTCCAATCGGAGCGGTCACAGTGATGTAATTAAATGTGAGATGTTCTTATCATTATTTAAATACTTTAATCGGACGGTGAGTATTTGGTCCGTCGCAGATGGAAGATTCCTCTCCGTCACCAAATCCTGATCGTGTCTGTGTTGGTTAGGGCGCAGATTATGGGACGGAAACCAAATTTCCGTCTGGGACGGAACTATTTTTCTTTTTTTTTTATATACATACTGCAGGAGGTAGCTGAGAGGAGTAGCATAGATGTAAGTCTTTTATATATATACGGGAGGAGGTGGCAAGATGTAGAATTTGTATGTGTGTTTTTTCATAATAAATTATTATAAAATAATTTATCAATTATCTAAAAGTTTTACATGATTATATACACGTAAATATGTTTATTATATAATATTTTTTAAATCTTATAATATTTTATTATATATATATATAATAGAGGGTGAGGATTAATTAGGTGACGGACTAAGAATATCCGTCAATTTGACGGATAGCATCCTAACCATTGATTTATAAAGAAAAAAGAACTATACATTTTAAGGGTAGAGATTTTGTGATGGAAACCAAATATTCATGATATGATGGACAAATTTTTTTATTAACTAATTATGACGACTGGAGACAGAAGAAGATTTATAAGTGTTTGCATATTAGTGACCATGAGTGATTTGACTACTATAATACTATACTAGGATTTTGTAAAGTTTTTTATATATTTAAAAATTTTACGATGATGTTTTATGTTATAATATAATTTTTTTTCTATGTGTAATTTTTTATTTTCTTGACATATTTTTTAGACAATTGAACTATGAAATTGGTTAATAGAGAATTATAAACAACCATTCCTTACTAGTCTTAATAGATAATTTTCTAGCACAATGTATAAAAATTAAGGAGACAATTTTTGGGCAATTTACCTTTATTTTTCGACGGGGAAAATGAAAGCTGTGGGTATGAGGAGAAAAGTGAGGGATTAAGTGGAAAGTAAGTGTTAGAAAAGCTTAAAAACATTATAAAGCATAGAACTTGTTATAAAAGATTACTATACACCAATCAAGTGTTTAAAATGAAGAAAATTGCTAATATAAAAAATACCAAGCTAATATTTATATTATGTTTGAACTTAAAAAAAAGTGATGTATAATATTTTTAAAAAATATTGCATGTTAATTTTTTAACCTTCATGTTATAAGTTATCGTGTAGTTCATATATAAAAATCAAATATTAATAAATATGTAAAGTCGACTCCAACAATTCAGTCTATGTATAATGTTGGAAATGTTATGTATAATCATGGCGTGGAAACGTTTATATATAATAATGGAATCGTAGAAACATGGAAACATTTATATAAACACGTGGAAACGTTTATATAAAAAAGTGGAAACGTTTATATTAACTCGTGGATACGTTCATGCATAACGGTGGAAACGTTATACTTATTGTGGCGTGGAAAAATGCGTCATAGAAACGTTATATTTAGTTGTGGCATGGAATATATAATTGTGTAAACGTATATATGTAATCATGGCGTGTAAACGTTTATATATAAATCGTGGAAACGTATTGTGGTATGAAAACATTCATATATAATTATTGAAATGTTTATATGTAATCATGCCATGGAAACATTATATAATCAGGAATCGTAGAAACGGAGAAACGTTTAAATAAAAACGTGGAAACGTATATATAACAACGTGGAAATGTTTAAATAAAAAGGTGGAAACGTTTAAATAAAAAGGTGGAAACATTATCTGAACTCGTGGACTCCTTTATGTATAACGATGGAAACATTATATATAATTGTGTCATGGAAATATCATATATAATTATAAAAATGTTTATATATAGCATGTGGAAACATTTATATGTAATCGTGGCGTGGAAACGTTATAGACAATCATGGACTTGTAGAAACATGGAAACGTTTAAATAAACACGTGGAAATATTTATCTAAATTTGTGGACACCTTTATGTAAAACGTTGGAAACGTTATTTATAATTGTGGTGTGGAAATCTGTCGAGTCAGTGATGACAATACAAAGTATAGAACGACTTCAAAATAGATTAACCTACACCACACACCCTAAAAACCACCCTCTGAAAGCTAAAAACGTTGAAGGGATTTTCAGGGTTTATAATGTAGGGTTTGGGGTCTAACGACCCTAAAACCTACACTACAAACCCTGAAAAACTGTCGAGTCAACGACGACAATACAAATTATAGAACGGATTCAAAATAAATTACCCTACACCACACACCCTAAAAATCACCCTAGGAAAGCTAAAAACGTCGAAGGCATTTCAGGTGTAGGGTTTAGGGTCTAACGACCCTAAATCCTAAACCATAAACCCTAAAAACCTATCGAGTTTGTAACGACAATATAAAGTGTGGAACTAACGCCAAAAATATTACCCTACCACCCACACACCCTAAAAACCACCCTAGGAAAGCTAAACCACACAAACCCTAAAAACCTGTCGAGTCAGTAACGATAATATAAAGTGTAGAACTAATGCCAAGAAACGTCGAAGGCATTTTTAGGGTTTGTAGTGTAGAGTTTAAGGTCTAACGACCCTAAACCACAAATCGAAAAAAATTATCGAGTCAGTGACGACATTAATATAAAGTGTCAAAATAATGGCAAAAAAGATTACCTCCCCCCCCCCCCCCAACACCCTGAAAACCGCTCTAGGAAAGCTAAAAACGTCGAAGACATTTTTAGGGTCTATATCTTAAGGTTTATATATTTTTGGATATCAAGGTTAAGATTAAAATAAGTTTTATCTTTTAGTTCAGTCCTTACCTGGTAACTTGAAAGAACGTCACACATCTATAATTCGCTAAATTCAGTTTAATAATTATCTTTATTTGAATTTATCTATCTTGTTAGCTAATTGTACTTTATCCAAAATATATGGTTTTCACACTTTTTATTCTGTATTTTATTTTTAAGAAAACTTTTGAATAATATTTTTTTAAGTGAATTATATGACACTTTCTGAATTTAGAAAAAGTTATATTTTATGTTTTTATATTAGTTTAACTTCTTTAATTTATATATATTTAATTTTTTGTATAGGTGTGTACAAGATACATATTACTATTAGATTAAGACAATATTATTTAATAATCATATATTTTATATACTTGGTGACTAATTATATTATTAAAGTATTCTAAAGAAAAGAATTACTACGGTAAGTAAATGTACTACCTCTCGGCCAGCAACAATATACAACAAAAAAGAAACCTTATCTTTCTTTTAAAAAATAAAACAAAAAAGGAAATAGGTTCAGGGTGACGAAATTGTAATCCGTCACATCCGTGGTATCTGCATTCTGCAACAATAGATTAAATATTATATAATATAATGAACGGTGGGGATTGTGTCCGTCGTAGACGGAAATTATTGGTCCGTCACAAAATCCCCTTCGGTGTTGGTTATTATGGTTAATTTGGAGTCTAAAAGGGGATTATGGAATAATGCAATTGTTTTGTTTGGCTCAGTGTTCGGACATTGGAGTTCGAAGATGTATGGACAGAGAGATTTATTTGATCAATTGGTTATTTCAATGGCTCTAAGGTTAAGGAGTGTATTTGGGAACCAAGGGGTTCCACATGTGTTGACTGAACGCGTTATCAAGAAACGTTTGAGGAATCGGAAGGTGTCCCTTTGGAGAACAATCATAACTGGCAGAAATATTTCACGGTTGTAAATGAGTAAGGAGAGATTGTAGAGGCAGTGGAGATAGAGAGGCAACTGGTATTCTTATTTCAATATGAGTATACACTATAATTTTGATTTTTTTTTTTCACGGACACCGTCGCGTGGTGTGTAATCAGTTAATGATGAAGGTTAGATGGGAATTGAAGAGAATATGGTTTGAGTTCAATATATCTCACTGCAATTTCTAGAAAGATAAGGTATTAGGACCCTATTGTTGATTGCTAGATGTAAGATGATAGTTAGAAGATGATGAAACAAGCATTTACATATATTAGATGATCAATATAATTATCCGAAACTGTGCAAATTACTTGAAAGCATAGGTTAACGTAGTTCAATAATTATCGTTGAAGAAGGAGTGAAACAAAGAGTGGCTGCAGCGAAGATGCTAAGCAAAAAGCATGGTGTTGCTCTGGAGATGGGGCCACAGGCTTCAAAAAGGTCCAACCTAACAATGACATCGGATAGTGTAACACCCCTCACATTAAACACGTAATAATCACCCTCGTAGCATAATTAAAGACGTCTCACAGTGGAAGTTAAACACTAATAATTCTCACTCGGGTGTCACATGTCATTACTCGCATGGGCGAGTAAAGAAGCAGAAAAGGAATATAACAAAACATCGACAATAATTAACCTCAGTGATGAACGAGATATATACTGCAACATCCTAAGTTTAAACTAATACATAAGGTAAGTGAGCATCTAAGGTAATCCCAATGTTTACATCGTACTCAATATAAACTAATTCTGAAAGTGCAATAAATAAATAAATAACATCGTTGACTACCCCGAAGTCCCGCACTCCGACTTCATAGCTTGATCAAGTCCTGTAATGTGGTGCCATAAAGGCTCAGCCAACTGCTGGTATTCTAAATGTGATCCTAGACCCTTTAGGCCACTTAGGTCGTTTTAGCCATCTTGATTAACATGGGGTTCGTTTCATACTGTACCGTTTACATGCTTATAACATAACTGTAAATACGGAATTAAAACACACAACAGGTATTCAAACATTCACACATCAAGACATGCTATTACGACATTCATAATTGAATAATGAGCACGAGTCAACAGTTAGTTGAGGTCTAGTTAGTCTCACTTGTTTATTTCCATCACATGAAGCCCCGATTCCATAATCTCACATAAACATACGGGTGTCATGTTAAGGACAATTCCCCATTTAACCTCACACATTAATATTTTGGACAGTAGTCCGGTGCCATCTACAGTGGGTAGATGGACTCACTTATCTACAGTGGTAGATGTCCATTAGGCCGAAGCCATGGTATGGTGCCAACGGTAGCACACTCCGACTAATGATTGTATCCGACTCGTTAGATAAACAAGAGTAGACCCTAAACGGGTGTTAGAACTCTAGTGATCACTATGCACAACCTACTGGGACGTATGCAGACCAGGATTTATTAAATACTATTTCATTAATTAGTTATCACACTCTCATTAGTTAGCATATTTTAATTAGTCTCCTGGAGATTCAATCTTGTTATTGGAGAAAACACATTTTTATTGGATGCCCTATCCCGTCTTACACGCAACCTAGAAGTCTGCTAGGTGATGTTCAAAGGTCGAGTCATCGCTCTAGAGATGGTTAATACCGGTCTCTAAACTAAGTTCCTCACTTAGTGTTGTTAGGAGTATTTTACTCTCACAAGGTAGTATCCAGAGTCTCTCCCGAATGTTCATACACAGTTAGGGTGATAATCAGCATCACATGTCCGAACGACGTACGCGCACAATTAATAAACGCTTTGGCGATTGGAAAAAGTAAACACATACAATCACATGCATAACATTATTTATCTGACATGCAAGCACACAGTTACGTCCGGAACCCAAGGAAACCCTCGGAGTTTTCAGACCACACATGCACATACCGTTCACCGTTGAACAATGCTAGCGTCATGATTCACGCCTATCCTCTAGCAATCCCGTAGCTCGTATCTAGCAGTTCGTACCTCTGGAATACATCACTCTAATATCAGTGTCTATAGTACGAGTCTACTTAACCATCATAGACAGGTTCTAATCTTTGCCCTGTAGTTATACCCTTAACCGTTTATTGTTTGGCTTGGGTTTGTATTAAGTCTCGGGATTTAATTTAACCATACTCTATAGTTGTAAGAGTATAATATTTCGTAACGCAATAATATTCATTACTTAAGGATTAAATTCCCAATAATCCATGCTATTTATCAAGGTTAGTTGACCCTTGTATATTTGCATACACACACATACATATTGATATTGGTCTCTCTCTCTATATATATATACATAGTTCTTTGTTATACTTGTTCGACCAATTTATATTCCACTTTTATATTTATATACCCATATTCGTATGTATCGATACATATATATTTATATCCATACAATATAGTCCATTGTTATACTTTACTTGGCTAACTTATATTTTAACTTTTAATTACATATTATTTTATGGGTCGGTCAACTTTTCCACCTAATCAATTTGTGATGATTTGGTCAATCTAGTTTGACTTGGTCAATGTTACAAGTCAATGTTACAATATATCCAATATTTATTTATCAACTCATACTACATCATATTATAACACCTATAATCATATTTCCAAATCTATGATTCTCTCCACATTAACCCTATATGATTTATCAATCATAGTATATTTTTCACCTTATATTATAAATTCATATCATGTGAATTATAAGGTTTTCCCATAATGCTTTTATTTATAATTTCATGTGGAGTACACATTTATTTGTTTGTGTCTTTTATTCACGAATCTCTTATTAATAATTCATCTTAATGTTATACAAGGTATTTTACACATTGTCACCTTCCTTATATTATAGGGTTTCTTATCATATATTATACTCCCCAATTTCCAACTTAACTCATTATTCTATGAGATTATTTATAAGGTATATTTATACCCCATTAATCTCTTTATGATATAACCTCTTATACTTTAACATAAGGTCACATTATATCATCCTAAACTTTATAATATATCATTCATTGTTTCTGAAAATTCCAAACCAGCCACATTATATTCGGCATTTAAATTCCTTCCCCCTTTATTTTAGGTTTTGTACAAAATCACCCCAAACATTATTCTTGTTACGTTTCTAACCTTATTTAATTATAACCTAAGATCCCAGCACATTATAATATACAAGCATATATACATATATAATTTCGAACGACACCCTATTATTTTCTTCCAGATTTATTCTTTACACCCACAACTTCTTTTAATTACATATTACCCCTCTTTATTTTATAAACTTTCAATTTAATACCTAAAACTTTATATTATACATATTAACTTATTTAATTTCAAAAATTCCCAAAATAATTCCTTAAATTCTCGAACAGCCCCTAGGTTGTCCCAATATTATTTTCCATCCCAAACTTTAGGTTATTTACACCTTAACCCCATAAGTTTTATAAATGTTACATTTTAATACTTAAACTATATATTATAATCCTTAGTTTATCAAATTACTAAAATCAACCCAAAATTTCTCAAATAATTCGAATAGACCCCTAGGGTCATATAATTTCATTTCAGGCACAAACTTTCAGAAATTACATAAATACCCCAAATAGTTTTATAAATTTCATTTTTAACTTAATACTTCATTTAAATCACCAAAATAATTTTTTTATTATTTTAATTTGGTCAAACCTCACATGTTGTCAAGGTTGACCACCCAAATATTCTTTTGACCCATACTTATACAATTTACAGTTTTACCACATTTATTTCACTAGTTTTACACTTAAGTGTTTAAACTTTATAAAAATTACATTTTATGTTTTAAAATTCCTAAACAGCCCATTCGGTTTTAATTATTGTTTAGCACCCTAAACTTTATTTATTTATGGTTTGACCCACATGGTAAATCCTTCATTCATTTTTACACTTATAAAGTTCATAAATCACTTTATAACTTTATATTTAATTTATGTTACACCTAAATTTTTCATTATTCATACAAAATGTTCCTAGGTGAATATATTCACTAAAATTACACTTTATCACCAGAACATGTTTAATTCATTTAACCACCCACAAACTTAATAATTTGATATTTAAAGCTTTAAATAACTATGATAAAATGGCCTAAACACATGGCCTTCAACATAACATAAACTTAACCATAAAATGACATTAAAATGTCCATAAACTACAGGTTATACACGGCTTGCTATAGATTTTTCATTTAACTTTTAAAAATCATTTTTCTTTCACTTTTAACTTATAAACTTGACTTTAATAAGTCATTAGCACCTAGATTCACCAACCAAACATATAACCATTATTTTCTACACATTTAAAAGGTTTAAACAGCACTTATACCATTACATGTTTTCGGCCATAACATGTGTTACAAGATAATAACCTTTTTAAGCTTTAAGATGGTTTTAAGAGTTCTTACCTTGTATTAAATCAACCAAGGAGTCCAAATAGCTCCTATATGCTCTCGGTACTGTATGTATACAGACCTTAGGTTAGATTTTATTACATGACATTTTCTTAACCATGAACAAGTTTTTAAAGCTTAATTAAGGAGTTTACCTCTTTGAACTTTGTTTTTCCTCTTGGAAATTCACCCAGCACTTCATGGGAAGCACAAGGACCATTCAGCCATATATAAACTATGAACAAGAGTTTAGTTAGTGTTTTTCCCCAAATGACAAGTTTAAGGAGTTTTTAAGCAAGATTAAAGAGAGATTTTACCTTGAACTTTTGGGAGGTTCTATGTATGGTTCTTGGCCACCTAATACAGTAGTAATAACTTTAGTTTCTGTAGGAAAAAGGATGGAAGAGATTAAGGCTTGAAAAGCCATGGAAATCCATGATTTTACCTTGATTTGGAGCCCTTTTTAGATGGGTTTTGGAGCAGCTCTTTGGCTAAATGAAAGGGCTGGAAACACCCTTCAAATGGGTGTCAAAAGGTGTAGAAAAATAGGTAAGTAACAGATTATTTTCGGACTTAACATTGAAGAGAGGTAAAAAGGTGTTTTAAAGCATTTTTCCTAACCTTAAGGTTCTTAGGAGGTTCTCCTAGCCCTTTTGGGTTGGTCTTGGACGTGGCTTGGGTCCTTCAAGGTGTGTTGGTGCCTTTATACAGTAGAAAGAATTAATTTCGGCCATGGACACAAATAAAGAAGGAAAGTGTGTTAGAGCACATTTTTCTTACCTTTGCTTGCCAATCTGATTCTCCTGGGTTTCAACCCTTCAATGGACCATACTCTCTTAGAAATAAGTTTGAATGATAGAGGAAGAGTGGGTGTGATATTGGTGCAACAAAATTGAATTTTGGAGGTGAAATGAGCCTTAAGACTCCATTAGAGCTTAAGGTATGTTAACGGAGGTTGAAGGTGGTGAAGGAGGAGATGGTCTCGGTGAAAGAGGAAGAAGATACTGAGATTATGGTCAAAGGAAAAGTGACGGCTAATTGGGGGTATTAGGAGGAATTTCTTTCCTAGCTTGGTTAGGTGTGTAAGAGATATTTTGTCTCTTTGTTTCTTTCTTATTTTTGCATTTGTCTTCTAATGAGGTGAGTCTGATTTTTATGTCTCCTTGACAGCACATACTGCCATGAGGTGTAGGGAGGGTTGGAAGATACTTTTTTTATGTGAGAGAGATGAGAGGAAGAGTGTAAGAAAGGAGCTTTTACTTTTTCCTCTTTGGGACATTCTTTGTCTCTTTTATTTCTTGTCCCTTGTAGCTTAATTTCTGAATTCCTAAGCCTTGCAGCCGGCCACACACAATGGGAGGGAAGTACCATTTACAATGCTAACTTAATATTATAACCTTATGTTTGTACATTTGTGACTTAATTTATGTGTTAGGTGGTAACATGTGTTATTCTTGTTTTTAAGGTGTGTATATAGGTGGTTGTTGTGTTTAATAATTTTTTTGATATAAAATATTTTATATATTCTAATGGGTAATATTTATGATATTTAGTACATGCACTAATGTGTTACGCGTAGCATTGACTTTAGGAGTTGATTTCTCCTTAATAGTGTTCTCTATTTTATTAGAGATTTAATATATAGTTTGGTGTCTATTTTGGACTATATGTTTATACATTTTATAATGAGTATTACTCAATAGGTGAATATTTGGTAATTATAACCTTCATTTGATTTAATTCCTTATTAATTAAGGTAATTAATGTTTGGGGTATTTCATTCTACCCCTTTAAAAAGACTTCGTCCCGAAGTCTCATTTCTAATCAATTGGTCCTATATAATCTAGTTCCATGACTAGTATCACTCCTAGGGATCAATTCCCATATCTTCATATATCAAGGTGTAGTAAGTGCACATGATATCTCATAAGCATAGTGCAATAAGAGCACTTCTACTATATTATACGAAAATATAATCCACATATGGTGCAACTCAAGTGCACGACACAATATTCACACATCCACACGTGGTGCAACACAAGTGCACAATACCATATTGGTTCTTTCACTTTCCACATAGGGATATATATATATATATATCACAAGTATCTCCAAGGATACATAATAAACAAATGTATTCATAAACATAATCGAGTATCTCGTAGGATAAATAACACACATACAAGTGCACAAAAGCACATACTGACAATTACAACTAAGTATGCCCCGTATACGTACCACAAGCACAACATTAACAACACAAAATTCCGATATACACTAGTGCACGCCAAGAGGCTCTACCCCCCTTAAAAAGGGTTACGCCCCGTGACCCCCAAAGTATCTAACAGCCGGTATAAGAAGAGCGCTGGATACTTGGCTCGTATAGAGTCTTCCAACTCCCATGTGGCCTCTTCTGCCTCATGGTTTGACTAAAGACCTTTGACCTTTTAATGGTCTTGGTCTTGGTCTCCCTCATTTCCGTATCAGGGATAAGGAGTGGAGTCTTCTCTTATCTGAGGGACGGGTCTAATTCTAGCCTTTTAAGCTTGAAAATATGTGGAGAGTGAGATGCGTACTTCTCTAGCTGAAAAGCGTGAAGTATTTTGTGCGTTCTCTCCAATACATTGTAATGGGCCTGCTCGCTCCGTAGTGAGGTGCAGATCCACTAACATCGGGTTCAATTTGCCTTTTTTCCGTTCTTATGTATGTATTAGGGATTGTTTATTGTAGCAAGTCATTGCTGACCCCATTCCAATGTGACGGTGCTATACACGGTCTTTCTTATGCTTTTGGAAATAGAGGTATCTTAATCGGAGTGGTATCTTTATTGTTCATACGCTCGATTAGATTTAAATTGCCTATCTTGGTATTCCGGATTACTAGCATTCATGTACGTACTATATCTTCAAATGTTGCTTGTCTTCACTTACTGAAATTCAGTTAATGGTGAGATGTGACATTGAATATCATTAGCATTCAGTGCTCTTTGCACTTGTCTTAACAATCTTGAGACATACTATTCTATGTATTCACTGAATAGTCCTTGTGATCTCGTGTCTCCAGGTTGTTTTGTTCCGGAGTAATACGTTAGTTGTAGTATTTGTTAGGTAATTCTCGTTGATGTATATTGTGTTTTCTCGTATGTCGGTCTAACAACAATATTTGTATTGTTCCGTGCACTTCTACTGAGGGAAATTCATTTGTTATTCTTATTATTATTATTTTTGTGTTATGCTTGTTTCAGCATCCAATGTGGGTATGCTCTACGGCATTGAGGCATTTGCCTCAGGGTTTATCTTGTATCTTTCTTATGTTGCTTTACCATGAGTGTATTTGTACATTTATGAGTCTCCACGTGGGTGTGTAGCGTTGAAAGTTGTATTCACTTGGAGTATCTTTTTGAATGGTCTTGACAACTATAGTCTGCCTTTACAATAATTTTGTTCCTCATTATTGAGTTTTATGCGAGTTTTACTCGTCTAATTCGTGCCAACGTGTTTATTTCTAATGGCTGCTTATAATGGTCGCTTATGTGTGTACCATATCATAGTAGATTCGACGGTTATTGGTTATTGTTATACTTGCTTTAGAGTTTAGGGCATCCACTAGTATACTAGCTCTGCCTTCCTTTTATCAATTGTTAGTGTGTTCATGTTTAATCCCTTTTTTTGGTGAACACGTAGCATTGCCCTTACTCTTGGGCATGTGGTGACTGTTACATCCTATAGTATTGTTTAGTGTTTTTAGTTTGGAGAATAGTTCTCTTTGTGCCCCTCTTTCGGGCGGCGGTTATCATCATTAAGTAGGTTCTTTCTGGATGGCAAGGATTGTGCCATTGTAAGTGGACTTTTTATCCTTATTAGGGTTTCACATAGTTACTTGCCCATTTAATGGGTTCTCATGCATTTGTCATTTAGTTGACTATTAGTTCTCTCATCTTTCAGGAGGTTTCCTTTTATACTATTGTTATTAATCACTCCTTTGTGGAGTCACGACTTTGGTCGTGTTGCATCTAAGGTTTTTGGTTCCTCTAGTCTCGTTGGTTAAACCGAGACCCTTCTTGTTATTTCACTCGAGGTGGTTATTTACATTGGTCGGGATTTGTATCACCGACCTTGGCACGAAGTTGACTACTTCTTGTTTCCCTCACACTACTTGTCTATGTGTATGGAATATCCTACTGATAAATTACTACTCATTTGACTACCCTTAAAATAAGTCTATCAAGCCCACAAGCTCCTATGGAGTACGGTCGTTCCACATCTGGTTTTTACATACTCGTATTGTCTGTCACACCGTTAAAATCTTGTGAAATATTCATTTACCGATCTCTTTCTACAAACTATATTGGTGTGTCCCAAAGGGATTTTAGGTTCCCTGGGTCTCTTGCCTAATGCGCATGATTACGTATTTTATGTTCATTAAGTGGTCGCGATATTGCGTCCAAATAGTTTGGTTTATACTGTAACTGTACGAGGTGGTTTTCTCCTCTATCATTGTTTTCGACATATGTTCGCTAATGTCTTAAAGGGTTCTTATGACCACTTGTAGTGACAGGTCATTGATGAACTATTGTTTATTTAGTTCTTTATTGGAGTGTTTGTGCGTCAGCTCCAAATTACCGTTATCTGGTTTTCTTGTGCACTGTTTGGCGTTTGTTCATTATTTCTCATTCTTATATTTTACAGGTTGTTTGTGTTGTTTGTGGTACGTGTTTTTTTTTTGTTCTTCTAACTTTACCCTATTCCTGGGTTACATCATTTGTTGTAATCTCGGACTCCGTGGTGAAGGTTTGAGTTTCCTTCTCTTATGGAAATCCTTGTTGTAGTTTGGTTTCAGTAGGTTTCCATCATTAGTCATTTCGTTTTAGATTTTGTTGCCCTTGTGGCATACCTTGGAAAGGTAGTCGGAGGTGGTAATTCCACTCTCCTGGACTCATGTGCCTCTATTAGTACATTGGATATTTTTCACTTAGGCTTGTGTCGTACAGTGTTAGACTTATAATGTCTAGTATTATTGTTTAAGTTGTGGTCATTGCTTAACTTACATAATCATTATCACTGACATTCGTCATGTTAGTCGGTGACATGTCTTAAACACGTGCTTCTCTTTTTGTCACCTATGGTATGGTGGTATACCGGTGACAATAACCATTCTCTTTTCATGGAAATTCCATCTATGATCAGTTGTGATCAAGTGGGGTAACAATTTATGTTTCTTTTCCATCTTAACATTTGTTCGTTCTTGTTGGTTATGGTACTCCTTTGTAAGGATAGTGCCTTGGACGTTAATTGTTTCAGCAGTCAATGCCAATTACGTTTGTGACTGCAATTTGTTTAAGTAGTATCCTTGTTACTGAAGGTAGTGGTACTTGTGGTTTTCCATCTTGGTTCTACTGAGGATTTACGGGTCTTCCCCTTTTTCTAAGTATTTATTGTGTATTGGCGTGTGCCGTTATGGGCATAGTGTTGGCTCTAATTGTTACGTGATCATTTTCCACCATAATTCCCTATATGTGTTCAGGGTTGAGCTGTTATTCACAAATATTCATATTTGGTACCTTATTGTTAAATTGGATGTGTTTTAGTTGTTTGCAGCTGGTATACCTCGGTTCCTTGCCTATTCTGTGTGTTTAACTGTGGCCAATTGTAGAGAGTTTCAGGGATCATCCGACCCTGATGTGATCAGTATCAGTGTTGAACTATCCTTCCACCCCAATTTGTGTTCAGCTTCCCTTGATCTGTACCGGATCAAGTTCCACCTCCCACGTCAATTTCGAATCATTAAATAATTTATCAATATGTTATGGTGTTCGGCTCATGAGCCGATGTTAATTATTCATTAATGTTTAATTGGTGTAGTTCGTTACAAGGTTGGTGTATGCCCTTTAGTTGCAGTAGTCGGACTCACCGGGTCCTTCTGAGGTTTGTAGGCCTCATGTTTTTAAGGGTTGTATGACCCTAATTTGTGACAGACTGTATATATGGTGTTTGTACGATGGTCGTACGAATATTTAATGGTTACAGGTGACCATGGTGTTGCACCTGCGGTCTACTTGGCCAGTAGACTTCAGTTGTAGTTGTCGTTACAGTTGTAGCTACTGTTGCAATTATTGTTGCAGTTATAGTTGTAGTTGCAATTGCAGTTGCAGCACTTGTTGTAGCAAGTGCGCGAGGTAGACATAATTCTTAATGTATTGCTTTTCATAGCGCTTGCTGTAGCAAGTGCGCCATGCAGGTTGAGTTATTGGCTTTATAATTGTTGGTCTCGTTAACGCTTCGCTCGTTTGAGTATGGTTTAGATGGTTTGTCTCGAAAGTGTAGTATTGGAGTTATTCGGTCCGTTAAGGTGTGATAATTTTTTTTCTAGGGTAGTTCTAATTCCAGGTTCTCTGAGTAGGCTTTTTTCTGAGTTTTGTTTTAAAACTTCCTCATGGTAGGAGGAGGTTTTTGATGCATACTCTCATGTAGTCAATTTATTAGGTTAAAGGTGTGCGGTTACCTAGATCGCGTTGCGTACTAGTACCAGCGCCTAAGGTTCCCACAAAATTCAGGGTATTCTGTCCTGGTGGCTCCTTTCCCTTCTAAGTGCTCTTATCAGCTGGGGTCTGCTCCGCAGATACTTCGTGGTGCTTCGGGTCCAGCAGATGAAGTACTCTAGTTGTCCTTGGTACGACATTCCTCTTCTTGAGTGTTGTATTGTAGCATTTTAGGAGTTCAGCTCGTAAGCTCATACGGTTATTGCAATTGTAGGTCAGGTTTCTCTAAACCTTCTAGGTTGTATCGGGCTGAAGCTATCCCTTTCTGGGAGATACTTCGACGTGGTCATTGGTTTCGCATGTTATGCATTTTGATAGTCGTCTGAGACTCATTTTCCTATCTTTCGGTCTTCAGGTGCAGTGCGTGCTTTCCTCGGTTGGACGGGTTTCAGTGTCTAAATACGATTCGGCCCGATTGTCCTATGGCTTCTTATCCTTCTTCAAAGTAAGGTTGGATGTATATTCTCATTGTGTATTGGTACGCTTTAGATAATACGTAATTATCAGGACCCTCGGTCCCTAGGCATTCATTGTATCACAACCTTTCTGTCTGTCTTGATGTCACAGTAATTATAGCAACCGCCTCGGTCTTCCGAATAGGAGGAATTCTTCTGTCTCCTTCGCGCCATCTATTACATTGCTTCTGTAGGTGCTACTCGAGGTGGGCACAGCGGGGGGTGGGTACCACTGTTGTTTTCCCGAGATGTTCTTCCATCAGGCTGGTGCGGCGACTGTCGTCTCAACGCTGTTCGGGGTTGCAGGACCTCTGTCACCCCCGACATGCCTCTTCTCAACACCCGTAATACGCTAAGTCGTACTATTACTCGGTAGTTTCCCGTATAGTAATCAATCACACAGATATGCCATTAAGGCTAATATTGTCGCGCATTCAGTGTTACTAAGACACTGGTTCGTTTAAGACCAAAAGTCTCGTACCTCACAGACATTTCCCGTATTCCCATAATCCTAAGCTCACTGTCTTAATCCTAATATCTCATCATCAGAGCGGTACTCTGCTCTGATAACACTTTTTGTAACACCCCTCACATTAAACACGTAATAATCACTCTTGTAGCATAATTAAAGACGTCTCACAGCAGAAGTTAAACACTAATAATTCTCACTCGGGTGTCACATGTCATTACTCGCCCATGCGAGTAAAGAAGCAGAAAAGGAATATAACAACACATCGACAATAATTAACCACAGTGATGAACGAGATATATACTACATCATCCTAAGTTTAAACTAATACATAAGGTAAGTGAGCATCTAAGGTAATCCCAATGTTTACATCGTACTGAATATAAACTAATTCTAAAAGTGCAATAAATAAATAAATAACATCGTTGACTACCCCGAAGTCCCGCACTCTGACTTCATAGCTCGATCAAGTCCTGTAATGTGGTGCCATAAAGGCTCAGCCAACTGCTGGTATGCTAAATGTGATCCTAGACCCTTTAGGCCCTTAGGTCGTTTTAGCCATCGTGATTAACATGGGGTTCGTTTCATGCTATACCGTTTACATGCTTATAACATAACTGTAAATACGGAATTAAAACACACAGGTATTCAAACATTCACACATCAAGACATGCTATTATGACATTCACAATTGAACAATGAGCACGAGTCAACAGTTAGTTGAGGTCCAGTTAGTCTCACTTGTTTATTCCATCACATGAAGCCCGCTTCCACAATCTCACATAAACATACGGGTGTCATGTTAAGGACAATTCCCCGTTTAACCTCACACATTAATATTTTGGACAGTAGTCTGGTGCCATCTACAGTGGGTAGATGGACTCACTTATCTACAGTGGTAGATGTCCATTAAGCCGAAGCCATGGTATGGTGCCAACGGTAGCACACTCTGACTAACGATCGTATCCGGCTCGTTAGATAAACAAGAGTAGACCCTAAACGGGTGTTAGAACTCTAGTGATCACTATGCGCAACCTGCTGGGACGTATGCAGACCAGGATTTATTAAATACTGTTTCATTTTTTAGTTATCACACTCTCATAAGTTAGCATATTTTAATTAGTCTCCTGGAGATTCAATCTCGTTATTGGAGAAAACACATTTTTATTGGATGCCCAATCGGGTTTTACACGCAACCTAGAAGTCTGCTAGGTGATGTTCAAAGGTCGAGTCATCGCTCTAGAGACGGTTAATACCGGGTCTCTAAACTAAGTTCCTCACTTAGTGCTGTTAGGAGTATTTTACTCTCACAAGGTAGTATCCAGAGTCTCTCCTGAAAGTTCATACACAGTTAGGGTGATAATCAGTATCACATGTCCGAACGACGTATGCGCACAATTAATAAACGCTTTGGCGATTGGAAAACGTAAACACATACAATCACATGCATAACATTATTTATCTGACATGCAAGCACACAGTTACGTCCGGAACCCAAGGAAACCCTCGGAGTTTTCAGACCACACATTCACATACCGTTCACCGTTGAACAATGCTAGCGTGATGATTCACGCCTATCCTCTAGCGATCCCGTAGCTCGTATCTAGCAGTTCGTACCTCTGGAATACATCACTGTAATATCAGTGTCTATAGTACGAGTCTACTTAACCATCATAGATAGGTTCTAATCTTTGCCCTGTAGTTATACCCTTAACCGGTTATTGTTTGGCTCGGGTTTGTATTAAGTCTCGGGATTTAATTTAACCATACTCTATAGTTGTAAGAGTATAATATTTCGTAACGCAATAATATTCATTACTTAAGGATTAAATTCCCAGTAATCCACGCTATTTATCAAGGTTAGTTGACCCTTGTATATATTTGCATACACACACATACATATTGGTCTCTCTCTCTCTCTCTCTCTCTCTCTCTCTCTCTCTCTCTCTCTATCTATCTATATATATACTATTATATATATATATACACACACATAGTTCTTTGTTATACTTGTTCGACCAATTTATATTCCACTTTTATATTTATATACTCATATTCGTATGTATCGATACATATATATTTATATCCATACAATATAGTCCATTGTTATACTTTACTTGGCAAATTTATATTCTAACTTTTAATTACATATTATTTTATGGGTCGATCAACTTATCCACCTGATCAATTTGTGATGATTTGGTCAATCTAGTTTGACTTGGTCAATGTTACATTATATCCAATATTTATTTATCAACTCATACTACATCATATTATAACACCTATAATCATATTTCCAAATCTATGATTCTCTTCACATTAACCCTATATGATTTATCAATCATATTATATTTTTCACCTTATATTATAAATTCATATCATGTGAATTATAAGGTTTTCCCACAATGCTTTTATTCATAATTTCATGTGGAGTACACATTTATTTGTTTGTGTCTTTTATTCATAAATCTCTTATTAATAATTCATCTTAATTTTATACAAAGTATTTTACACATTGTCACCTTCCTTATATTATAGGGTTTCTTATCATATATTATACTCCCCAATTTCCAACTTAACCCATTATGCTATGTGATTATTTATAAGGTATATTTATACCCCATTAATCTCTTTATGATATACCCTCTTATACTTTAACATAAGGTCACATTATATCATCCTAAACTTTATAATATATCATTCATTGTTTCTGAAAATTCCAAACCAGCCACATTATATTCGGCATTTAAATTCCTTCCACCTTTATTTTAGGTTATTTACAAAATCACCCCAAACATTATTCTTGTTACATTTCTAACCTTATTTAATTATAACCTAAGAACCCAACACATTATAATATACAAGCATATATATACATATATAATTTCGAACAACACCCTATTATTTTCTTCCAGATTTATTCTTTTCACCCACAACTTCTTTTAATTACATATTACCCCTCTTTATTTTATAAACTTTCAATTTAATACCTAAAACTTTATATTATATAATTCCAAAAATTCCCAAAATAATTCCTTAAATTCTTGAACAGTCCCTAGGTTGTCCCAATATTATTTTTCATCCCAAACTTTCGGTTATTTACACCTTGACCCCATAAGTTTTATAAATGTTACATTTTAATACTTAAACTATATATTATAATCCTTAGTTTATCAAATTAATAAAATCAACCCAAAATTCCTCAAATAATTCGAATAGACCCCTAGGGTCATTTTAATTTCATTTCAGCCACTAACATTCGGAAATTAGATAAATACCCAAATTGTTTTATAAATTTCATTTTTAACTTAATACTTCATTTAAATCACCAAAATAATTTTTTTATTATTTTTAATTTGGTCAAACCTCACATGTGGTCAAGGTTGACCACCAAAATATTCTTTTGTCCCATACTTATACAATTTACGGTTTTACCACATTTATTTCACTAGTTTTACACTTAAGTGTTTAAACTTTATAAAAATTACATTTTATGTTTTAAAATTCCTAAACAGCCCCCATTCGGTTTTAATTATTGTTTAGCACCCTAAACTTTATTTATTTATGGTTTGACCCACATGGTAAATCCTTTGTTCATTTTAACACTTATAAAGTTCATAAATCATTTTATAACTTTATATTCAATTTATGTTACACCTAAATTCATCATTATTCATACAAAATGTTCCTAGGTGAATATATTCACTAAAATTACACTTTAGCACCAGAAACATGTTTAATTCATTTAACCACCCACAAACTTAATAATTTGGTATTTAAAGCTTTAAATAACTATAATAAAATGGCCTAAACACATGGCCTTCAACATAACATAAACTTAACCATAAAATGACATTAAAATGTCCATAAACTATAGGTTATACACGGCTTGCTACAAATTTTTCATTTAACTTTTAAAAATCATTTTTCTTTCACTTTTAACTTATAAACTTGACTTTAATTAGTCATTAGCACCTAGATTCACCAACCAAACATATAACCATTATTTTATACACATTTACAAGGTTTAAACAGCACTTATACCATTACATGTTTTCAGCCATAACATGTGTTACAAGATAATAACCTTTTTAAGCTTTAAGATGGTTTTAAGAGTTCTTACCTTGTATTAAATCAAACAAGGAGTCCAAACAGCTCCTATATGCTCTTGGTACTGTATGTATACATACCTTAGGTTAGATTTTATTTCATGACATTTTGCTTAACCATGAACAAGTTTTTAAAGCTTAATTAAGGAGTTTACCTCTTTGAACTTTGTTTTTCCTCTTGGAAATTCACCCAGCACTTCATGGGCAGCAAAAGGACCATTCGGCCATATATAAACCATGAACAAGAGTTTAGTTAGTGATTTTTCCCAAATGACAAGTTTAAGGAGTATTTAAGCAAGATTAAAGAGATATTTTACCTTGAACTTTTGGGAGGTTCTATGTATGGTTCTCGGCCACCTAATACAGTAGTAATAACTTTAGTTTCTGTAGGAAAAAGGATGGAAGAGATTAAGGCTTGAAAAGCCATGGAAATCCATGATTTTACCTTGATTTGGAGCCCTTTTTAGATGGGTTTTGGAGCAGCTTTTTGGCTAAATGAAAGGGCTGGATACACCCTTCAAATGGGTTTCAAAAGGTGTAGAAAAATAGGTAAGTAACAGATTATTTTCGAACTTAACATTGAAGAGAGGTAAAAAGGTGTTTTAAGGCATTTTTTCCTTACCTTAAGGTTCTTAGGAGGTTCTCCTAGCCCTTGGGTTGGTCTTGGACGTGGCTTGGGTCCTCCAAGGGTGTGTTGGTGCCTTATATACAGTAGGAAGCATTAATTTCGGCCATGGACACAAATAAAAGAAGGAAAGTGTCTTAGAGCACATTTTTCTTACCTTTGCTTACCAATCTGATTCTCCTGGGTTTCAACCCTTAAATGGCCCATAATATCTAATAAAATCAGTTAGAATGATAGAGGAAGAGTGGGTGGTGATTTTGGTGCAAGAAAATTGAATTTTGGAGGTGAAATGAGCCTTAAGACTCCATTAGAGCTTAAGGTATGTTAATGGAGGTTGAAGGTGGTGAAGGAGGGAGATGGTCTCGGCTTAGAGAGGAAGAAGATACTGAGAGTATGGGCAAAGGAAAAGTGACGGCTGATTGGGGGTATTAGAGAAGGAATTTCTTTCCTAGCTTGGTTAGGTGTGTAAGAGATATTTTGTCTCTTTGTTGCTTTCTTATTTTTGCATTTGTCTTCTAATGAGGTGAGTCTGATTTTTATGTCTCCTTGACAGCACATACTGCCGTGAGGTGTAGGGAGGGTTGGAAGATATTTGTTTTGTCTGAGAGAGATGAGAGGAAGAGTGTAAGAAAGGAGCTTTTACTTTTTTCCTCTTTGGGACATTCTTTGTCTCTTTTATTTCTTGTCCCTTGTAGCTTAATTTCTGAATTCCTAAGCCTTGCAGCCGGCCACACACAATGGGGGGACCATTTACAATGTTAACTTAATATGATAACCTTATGTTTGTACATTTGTGACTTAATTTATGTGTTAGGTGGTAACATGTGTTATTCTTGTTTTTAAGGTGTGTATATAGGTGGTTGTTGTGTTTAATAATTTTTTTGACTATATAAAATATTTTATATAGTCTAATGGGTAATATTTATGATATTTAGTACATGCACTAATGTGTTACATGTAGCATTGACTTTAGGAGTTGATTTCTCCTTAATAGTGTTCTCTCTTTGATTAGAGATTTAATATATAGTTTGGTGTCTATTTTGGACTATATGTTTATACATAAATGTTTATAATGAGTATTACTCATTAGGTGAATATTTGGTAATTGTAACCTTCATTTGATTTAATTCCTTATTAATTAAGGTAATTAATGTTTGTGGGATTTCAGATAGCCAAAATAGAAACTCCTAACTGTAGCCAGCAAACTAGGGATACTAACATTTAATGACTAAGACTGAGAAATCATTAAACATAGACAAAAATAGATTAAAAGGAAAACCTGACATAAACAAACAGTGGGGCACTAGGCAAAGACGAGCCGCCCTAGACAAGCTAATTGCATGAGAGCTGCCCTGGGTCATGTAACTAGCTGGAGGATGACTCATTCTATATGGCGACTCTGAGAGAGTTCGGAGCCACCTGGTTGTTGTTGTTCTTCTTAACATTGCTGGAAGAGCCTATACTGAGTTGGAGGACAGACTGAGGGCCTTCCCCTACTACTGAAATTCCATTGCTCTTAGTTCCTCAAAATTAGAGCTAGATACTGATGGGCTCTCTTACGACCCCCTCGCAAAGAATCACCCGCTGACCCGACTTCCTACTGTAGGATCTGATTGTAGTGGATGCACTCTGCTTTCCAGATACGATCTTACCTTTGCGCAAGAAGATAATATGCAATTGCTTCATGGACAGGCTCAAGGTTGGGCACGGAGCAGAGGTGGAGTGACCTAGATCTAGCTAGGGAGAACTAGAGGTGATCATTCGGGCGGGCCGGGCCGGAGAGATTTTTTAGGCTGGTCAGGCCTGGTCATGGAAACTGGGCCCGGGGTTTTATATTTTCGGGCTGGGCCGCGTTAGGCCCAGTTTTTTCCAACTCTGTCGGTGTCCAACCCGTTTTTTAAATTAAATTATTTATAAAAATTTAATTAAAATATATATAAATTTAATTAAAATTTTTATAATAAATTTAATTAAAATTTTATCATACATATAAGTTTATTTAAATTTTTATTTAATTATAAGTTTAATTAAAAAATTTATTAAATATATATTTTAATCTAAAATTTTATACTCCCTCCTGTTCTCAATATATGATTTTTTTGGTTCTCTCTCTCTTTTTAAAATATAAGATGTTCTGCTTTTTTTGTCATCTCCTTTCCAATTCTACCCCTCAAATTTTTATCTCACAACTTTTTTTTTCAAATTACTTCAATTCTCAATGCAAAAAGTAAGGATAAAATGGTCTACTTTTTTTTCCTTGATTCTTGTGCCCACAGCTAAAAAATCATAAATTTAGAACAAGAGGGAGTATTATATATATAATTTTATATGTTAAATATAATTTTAATATAGATTATATAAAAATTTAGATTTATATACTATATTATATATTTTTCAAAATAATAAATAAAATTTAAAATCAAGAAGGACAGGCTCGGCCCGCGGGCCTGGAAATGTGTTGTGGCCAGACGTGGTTTTTTTCGGGCTCACTTTTTTGTCTAGGCCCGCCCGTTGGATTCGGGCCTACCAGGCTTAAACCTGGGTCAGGTCGGGCCGGGCCGGAAGGTTTTGAGCAGCTCTAGGGTGAACAGACCACACCGAGAACACAACAATGGTATATTGTTGAAAGAGATGGCAAAGGTGAAGGATTTTCCATCCAAGTTAATACTAATAGAGTGAGGAATTGGAACCTGAAGGTTAGGAAGAACTTTCAAGTGCATGACCTTGTTGTTAGGTGGTTTAGGTCCTCCATGACTCCCGTGAATTGCCCTAACTTGGAAGCGAGGATGGCTACAAAATGGATGTTATGAAGGACCTAAGGGACGTTTTTAACCCAAAACAGCACCCATCGAAAAACGTGTTTGTCAAATGGAAGCTCAGGTTCAACATCCTTGAGGGCGAGGTAATGATTTATGCACCAAGGGCCCCTAACCAATACGACGTTCATAACTTTGATGGACTTCATATCAACAAGGAATAAGTTGGGGTCAATTTCAAAAAACCTGAAGTTACCGAGGTCATTCCAATAGGTACGAAGGGTGGTGACAAGAGAACCGGACAAGACTTCAAGTGGTGAGTAGAATTGGGCTAAGAGACATTGATCAAGATTAACAAAGGAGCCATTACTAGGGGTGAGCATTTGGATAATTCGGTTAACTGAAATCCAAATTGTAAAATAAAAGTTGATTTCGGTTATTTCGGTTAAAACCCGAATTATCCAAATTAAGACCAAAACCGAATTAACCGTTATCCAAAATCTGAAAAAGTTTTCAGTGAAAACCCAAAAACTGAACTGAAATCCAAATTTTAGCTAGTTTGGCTTTCAACTAACAGAAATTTAGGGTTTATGTTTGACTAATTGTCAATAAAGACTAGAATTTGAAAATAGAATATTTTTTTTTAAAAAAAGTTGGATAATTCGGTTAACTGAATTAGACAAAGTCAAAACCGAAATCCAAACTAAATTATAATTTGGATAATTTGGTTATCCGAAATTTTGAATTCGGTTAGAAAATTTGGTTAAAAATCCAAAAAAATCGGTTAATTCAGTTTTTGAATAAATCCAAAATATCAAACTGAATGCTCAACCCTAGCCATTACCATTCTAAAAGACATGTTGGTTGAGATTGCAGTGAAGAGTTGAGGGTTGAGAGGATAGAATGAAGTTGTACAAGCATTCAGCGAGTAGGAGGAAGTGAAACAAAAAAAATATATAAATAGAGCTTGAGAAGATGGAAGGGATGGGGGAACATCGTGCTTGACCATGGTAGACTTCATGCAGTGAGTGGCTGGGTGGCGGTGGAACTTACGATGAAGGAATGATTACATACAAGGTGATGTGAAAACCAATAGAGATAATAAATCAATGGAATTTCAGAGATTAAGATAGGTGAATTAGCAGTGATGGGAGTGATTACGCGTAGAGTCTTATAAGGAAATATGTCAAATTCCCAAACTTGTTAATGATAAGAAGTTAAGTGGCTTTCAGGGGCGGACCTAATGTAGAGCGTAGTGTGTCAACTGACACACATGCCATTCATAATAAAGTTAAAATTTATTTATATGCTACAACTAATCATGTTTAGTTAGGTGGTTTGACACTCATGTATTGATAAATATGAGTTGAGTTCAAATATGGTTAATGCAATTTATTTATTTCATTACAAAATATCATCTAATATATGTAAAATAAATTGAGTTCAACGCTAAAATAAGTTGTATTTCACTTTGTAAATCACTCTCCATCTGTGTATTTTATGTTTTGCTTATAAATGTTTTAGTTCTATTTTATTCCTTATATAATTTAATTGTATCTTTATTTCCTCACCTAATTTTGTTTATTTTCTCTAATCTTGATTTATTATGCACTCCCACCTTTCCATCTTTTTTTTTATCTCTAAGAACAACAAAGGCGCTAAAGTTAATTACTTAATTTGTTGGTTAACATTTACTACTTGTCAACCTAAATTTATTCTTCTAGTTTGTTCATGAATGATGCTTTACTAACTTTGATTAAGAATAATATGTTTTTTTACTGTTTTTAAGAGTAGAATTAAAATTTATTTTATTGTAGACCTTATACTGTCAATATGATCACAACTTCAATATAACATTATATAAAAGCTTATTGTTAACTTTAAAAATCTGAGTTTATAAGTTTGACACACCTAATTTAAAATTCTGGGTCCGCCACTGGTGGCTTTCATTGATCTAAATCCATAGGCGACACACTAGTCAGAGTGGCGAAAGATAGAACATTACATCGAAGCGACCAAGAGGAGGAAGATAAGAGGACTTCCGCCTAAAGGGAAAATGAAAGATAGTGTGACATGTGCCTTTGTCTTCTACTATCATTTCTACTATTGCAAAAATGTGTTTGGAAATTCTACTAAAAAAAAGATTATATAGATTCAATAGTTGAGTTAGTGGATACCTTTTAAATTTAGGTGGCATTGTATAAAGTTTGTCTTTATGAAAATTGTATTGAGTTTGACTAGAATAATATTTGGCAGGAAAAACACCGAAAGTATTTTTTTTTAAATACAACCAATCATCTCCATTCATCACATGAGTAGCGATACAAGCCATAAAAAAACCAAAGCTATTCGCAAAATGCAAGCAAAAGAGAGCATTGAAGCAAGACATGATTGTTATGCAACTACCATATGTAACCTGATCTCTCTGGGATGTTACGAAAGTAGCTTAATTGCCATCCTGCGATCACGACCTCAAACTTTGACGAAGCAATATCCAAAAGAGCAGATAAAGACTAGCTAAACAACCTACAACAAGCAACCTAAAATAAAAGTTTATAAATCATCATTAACTTAATCAAAGTACCATAGTCAAGTTCATATCTCAAACCATAGGCCCGGACCAAAACCCTTAATGCATGGGCGAGATACCCCCTAAACATCCATGTCATCCTAGAAGTGGCCTAATTCATCATTCGAGGTAGTGGCTTGTGCAACGCCACACCCCCGCCCACCATCCTTATCACCTTATCTCATATAGTTTGCCTTGTTGTAGTTGGACTCCCGTTGGACAACGTGACCTCCTGCCTTTTCAATCTATGCTGCACTTTTGGGAGTCGAAGGTCCAATACCTCCCCTCTTGAAGCCTCTGTAACCAGCTGCTGGAATGGTCGTTTACCAATGAACCCTGGCATCGGGTTGATTTCCATGGGGGTTGAAGGGGCCTCGAGGGAGTTCATCCAAGCTGCCAATTGTCCCACAGGAGGTATCAAAGATAAACCGACATCCGTAGAGGCCGATGATCCCCCTGTCCTAAGAAATCCAAGACCGGCCAAACCTTCAGTTGAGCGGGGGTGTCACATTTCTCGGTTTGGGCAAAAAAAACCTTAGTAAACAACCACATCCCAAAAGGTTCTTGACCTTTAATAGCTGCAGGAGTAGGGCAGTTCTCGGATACATGCAAAAACATTCCATACTTCGGATAGACATTGGGCATATTATCACATGTCACGGTTAAAACAAGGAATTACCCATCGGTTTGAAAAGGCATGCATCGCAAGATGGGGAGATTAATATCAATTATGACCTTAAAATGAAGATACCTCTAACCCGAGGATGTTGGGTCCTTCATAGTCTCACAGAATTAAACCAGCTTGGCCGCTGCCCTCTCGATGAACTGAAAATTGTAGAGAGGATGTGGTACATCATATATCATAGCCCAGAATGGGATCCACCGGAAGTCCTGGTGCAAAAGCGCGAATCTTGGCTCCAATATTTGGACGGCGAACTAGACGCCATGGGCCCTTAACCAACACATCATGTAGAGCTTGAAGGGTTTCGACCTCGATAACTAAGCTATGTGGAGCTACCTTGCAGAATTTGAACCCTTTAAAAACACTCCATATTTTTTTTTGATAATTTGGGCATATAGCCACTTTGATTAAAATAAATCCTGGAGAACCAGGTGGATGGGTTTGATTGGGCCTCGTTAAAACCCCTCTAAGCAAAACCCTGTAGGAATAAGCTCAGAGGGGAAAAAGAGTACCCAACGCATCCGATTACAGGCCTAACTAACAAGGTATTCAACCAATACATAACAAAAAACAGCAACACACATCAAAAACCAAGTACGAACGACACCCGTCCTCAAAAATTTCAAACACCCAGTTACAACTCTAAGTTACAAATAATCTTTCAAAGATGACACACCAATAAAAGTATTGCAAGATAGGGGGAAGTCTTTCCACCAGATCTTAGTCCACCTTCAGATCCCCAGTTTTATCTAGGTGATGACACCATTAACTTGACAAACTTCCTCTCGGAATATTACATTATTTCGTTGTAGCCAGATATAGTAGACCCCATAACAGAATGTTGTTTTCCACACACGCCTCGCCTTGGGATGCATGGGGACTGAAAACCAATCTTCGTATATTTCTGCAATTTTCTCACGGAAAGTAAACATCACATTCCACCATCTTAGGATACACTCCCAAATTCCTGTTATCACCGGGCAGTAAAACAGAGCATGTTCCAGTTTTTCCAAGACTCTCTTACACCAGGGGCAGAAACTGCTCCCAATAGGAACAATATCTCTCTCGAACAGGATTTCCCGGGTCACTAGTCTTCTGATGATTGCAAACCATAATGTCAATTCGACTCTAGGTTCACACAAACCTTTCCAAACTGGTATTAGATCCACCTCCTCTAAAACCGCCTGCATCTCAAGATTATGCAGATGTAATGAGGTAGTAATATCTTTAGTAATAGAAGACTCACCTCCCAATGTCCAGGTCACCTCATCCATTTCATTCGAGGACGATGGGGCCTGGCGCAGAGCAGCGCGTAGCTGAAGCATCAAATCCTCCTCGTATTCGAATAGTGCACGTCTCCATCTAAACTCCCATCTCCACATACCATCTACGAATTCACCCATATCCGCAACAGTACTCTCCTGCTGCAAACTGAGTTGGAACAGCCGTGGGAAGCGACATTTCAAACTCTCGACACCAGCCCAGCAATCGTACCAAAAACTAGCATCTTTGCCACTCCGTATTACTATCTTCAGTTTTTCTGCAAGAACTGTTTGAAGAGGAGGGCAATCTGTTGTTGCCTTCATCATTGAATACCAGATACCCTTCGAGCATGCTCTCTCAGTATTTATTTCCCCTGAATGGATACCTTGCCTCATGCAATATATTGATCGTATAACTCGTTTCCAGAGAGAGTGGTTTGTTTTTGCAAAACTATACCTCCACTTGGCCATGAAAGCCAAATTCTTTAATTGTAAATATGAGAAGCCAAGTCCACCCATAGCCTTTGGGCGCGACATTTTCCCCCATGAGACAGCAGTTAGGAATTTACTAGTATTCTTACCCCAAAAAAATTGCCTTTGAAGCGAGATTAATTTTTCCTAACCTTCACCGGAATAACAAACAAACTAGCATAGTATAAAGGTATAGCATCAAGCACAGACCTGACAAGTACAGCACGCCCCGCTTTTGAGAGGCTTGTAGCCTTCCATGTTGCTAGCTTTCTTTTAACTTTTAGAATCACCGGCTCCCATGTTGCAGCTTTTCTTGTATTCGCGCCTAACGGACATCCCAAATATGTGGCTAGCAACTCCCCCACCTGGCAACTGAATATATCTTTAATCATTTGAATCTCATCTGCATCAGCATTGATACATCCCAAATATGTGGCTGGCAACTCCCCCACCTGGCAACTAAAAAACACTTCATATGTCACCTAAAATAGGTCAGAGCGATACAAGAGAGATTGATGGGTGCGCAAATATCTTGTCAGTGAGACATCGCTCCAAATTCAAAGGTGATCCAAAAACCTCTCGAAGAGCCATTAAAAATTGAAAGGGTTGACAAGAAAAAGGGGGGAAGACGGATAAAAGAAACTAAGACGATGAGAGTGGCAGTGAACTAGAGAATCAGAGCTTGAGAGAAAGGTACACATCACTTGAAGAAATTGGAAAGGCTGAGATATTAGTTGTGGTCGTGGAGGAGAAGTCAGAGAGACAAAAGTGTGATGTGCAATGAAAGCTTAGTCTAATCATTACATGCAAAATCCACGACAAGGGGGAGGAGATCATGGGAGGTGGTAGGGTAAGGAGGAGAGGTGTAAAGGAGAGGGCAGGCGCTCCCGTCTAAGAAAGTGAAGAACACCAAAAGTTTCTTACATGTAATAAAATCACATGAAAAGAATGGGGAATGAACACTGAGTAGACTTGTTGTATGTGCTCGAACCAAAATGAAACTATAAACCATTTGTTCTTTATGTGATTTGGCATCCAAGCTATCATGGGAAGCAGCCTGGAGAATGTATGGTGCACATGAAGACATTAAAAGATTACTAGAATATTTGGGAGAAGAGATATGACATTTACAAAAAGAATTGTCCGGTTATCCAGCATATGACATTTGGGGTTGAAACATGTATAAGCTTTCATTTGACATTGTTAGAGATGTTGATGTAGAATTCTAATTGATCCCTCTGAGAGCAACCCTACAAGCAGTTAGCACTAACGGCGGTGGGTTGTGGTGGTATTCTTTTTGGTTGCTTGATGAATGACAAGCTTGCTTGCTTACAAAAGAAGTACATATTGCTGACTGAATTATACTTTTTTTAAAAAAAAGAACTTTCTGACTGAAATATACTCACATATTAGAATTTATAACCCGTGTCATAATTAATCATCTAGCTACGTACTTACACAACAACATACTTGTACAACAAAGTTGATCCCTCAAAAATTGTAACTTCAAACAGTCTTCACTTTCAAAAGAAAAAATGATCATATATACAAAGATGTTCCAATTCAATAATAACTTTCCCAGTACGGAGGCGCGGTTGGAGACAATTTGTCTTTCCATTTTTTATATTGATTTTACAAGCACAACACTTATTCATATGGATGCTGCAAGCATATGCTGAAGCTCAGAGGTTTCAGCTTGAGTATGAATATGAAGATATGCTACTTTTAGCCCTCTTCATGTCGTACCGTACTCGTCCATTCCTGGAACAAACCAAGAGAGTAAACAAAATTGGCTGATTAAGAATGACCTTAAACCTTGTGTAATTAATCAAGAGATAACTAATCAATTTTCATGCAATGATGGTTTTAATGGGGAAATCAATCTTCACAAAAGATTATTCTAAAAAGTATACACCGAGCAAAGAAGGTCATAACAAGAGAATGAAACTAAATATATGGTAGTTATCTGAGAATATCGTAAAGGATGAGACTATCCTATTCCCCCTCAAGTTAAGTTTGGATCTTTTTTTCTTCAGACAACACCAACAAAATACAAAAAGATGTCTACAAGCTTAACATACACAGGGTGGAATAAAAAAAACTATTCATAGTAGTTATGTGGAATGCCTTAACCCTCAAAACTATTCATAGTAGCTATGTTTTGTGGCATTGTGTGACAATTTCATAATTAGCTCTATTTAGATATTTTTGAAACATACCTTCACAGCTTTCATTGATATCATAGAATAGAGATCACTCAATCATTAAGGAGGACATTAGAGAAACCATTAAAGCAAAATTAAATAAGCACGGACGGGGGCTTAATAGCCACTACCAGTTGCAACTTGGTCCCAATGGGACGTTGCTCGAGTAGTTTGAGGCCTAACGTGCTAACCAAAACCCAAGTTCATCAACTACCACAACCAAACCATCACAAACTAATCTAATGACTAAAGTCGAATGATAGCAAAATAACCTTATCTTCCTCCTTGGTAAAATTCGTGGTGCAAAATGCTGCTGGAAACAACAAGGGGGCATTTGGATGAATGAATTTCTCAATCAATTTGACCGAAAAAAGATTGAGCATCCTTAGCTTCCCGATTGTTTGCACATGCAGAGTATAGAACTTCTCAGACAGCCAAATATTAGACTGAGTGTGGCCAACAACAATGAGAACATGCAAGCAGTCCCCGGCAAGGTGAGGTCTTGAACAAATCTAACATGCAATGTAGAATCAGAGATCTACTTCCTAAACCGAGCTAGGGACCGCTCAATGAAAGCCAATTGGCACCGCCACTGAATCCTTCATCCAAAAGAACTAAAAATGCAAACATGCAGAAGCGGAAACCGATGGAAGCCATAACCAATTGAGCAAAATAAGTAAATTGAAGAAGCCAAGAAAACACCATACCCACATGCAACCTCAAAACCTCCATTGACGGAACAAAAGGACACCAACGAACAAAAGAAGAAGGAGATAGAGCTTCATCGGGGAGGGAAGGGAAGCAAAAGAGTAAAGAGAAAAAGCCTCCACCAGAGGAGGAAGGAAAAGCTTACGAGGCATTGTATCCAAGTAGAAATGAATATGTAAGGAGGATGAATGAGGAGGAAGAGAAGGGTGGGAGGAGAGAGGAAAGAGCACTCCCCTCCCTCCCTCCCAACCTTATATTATTTGTTTATAAGATTTTGGAGTGGGATGGTTTGAAGGCATCACTTTTGATCAAGAGTAACTTCAATTACCAACCCAAGTTACAGTTAATAATGGTGAGAAGTGGGATGTGTGATACCCAAGCAATTGTATTGGGTGATAAATGAATCTATGATTCATAGATTAGAATTTGAAACCCGATCCCTTAGAACCTATGTGATGTAAAACAAAAATGAATGGTGATTTATAGACCTGTATTCTAATATTGTGTTGGTCTTTCCCAGTGAGAAGGAAAATATATATATATATATAAGTTCATTAAACAACAAAAAAACATTTCTACTCTTAGAGTAAAAAAAAGGACAAAATATGCTTAAAAGAGCTAATTTCTTTAAGCCTAAAAGGTTGGGAAAGAAAGTTGTTTAACACTGATCTGTGTAGAAGTATGATAGTATCTAACTAGGCGTTAGTAGCTAGGTTTCTTTATGGATAAGCAACATTTTTATTGTTTGGGTACTAGTAGTTTGCAACTTAAATGTGTGATTATTGTTGTTTTACGCATAATTGTGTTTGTTGATTATGAAGGATGCCTATTGATCGGGGGTAAATGCCATAGACTATTGATGTTATATCTCGATGTAGGTTCCCACAATGTGAGTCTAAGATTGTGAGTGTAGACTAACTAATGATAAACGTGATTCTTATATAAGAGATGAAAAGGTGAAAAGAACAATTTTAATTGAACTTGTGGTCACACAATCACGTATCTCACCAGATACAAAATCTAATCACGTATAGAACACTCTCTCAACAAGGAATTAGCCTAGACGCCTCACTTACTAGAGTATCACGTTCCTAAGAACCCTAAATGTGTTTGCGCTCTCTCAAGGTAAAGTTCTCTCACAATTACAACACCCAATTGATGTTTACTGAGAAATCCCCCAATTTGAATGATGTAGAACCCTAGAACGACGATCCAGTATTCTCTCCTTTCTCACACTTAGAATCGGAAATTTAATCCTTCTAATTTTCCCATTTTATAGATCTTTTGACAAGATCTTTATCTCTTAGATTTATCTAGATTTATTTATCAAACTAGAGATTAAATCTCAAACTGAAAAATATAAACCACCGAGAAGATTATGTTTGTTAACAGCCGACTTAGAAACTTTTGGATTGATTTCTGCATATCTGGAATTCTTGTCGTATATTAATTTTGGTGCAAAATAAAACTTTAATCAGTTCTAGACTAGTCTTCATCAGCGCCCAATATAATACTGAGTCTGCTGATAAAAAAATTACATTAATAGTTTCCCCCTTTATGATGTGGAAAACTCTGTGAGTCTTAAACTGATGTTTGTTTCCCTTGAATTACTACTTTACGTCTTTCCTTAGTTGTTCTTTCAAAACATCTCTTAGTTCAAAACTGAGAAAGTTTCCCCTGAGCTGTTGCCTCTCTCTTCATATAACTAGACAGAATTAGAGACATGTATATGTTCAAGAGAATTTCCTCTATTTTCCAAATAAAAAGAGAAACTAAGTTATAAGCCTCAAGCGAATGCTGAGTTTGAAGCTGGAAAAAAAGCCAAACTCTGCATGCAAATATGGTGAGGCATAATCCCTGGGTTTCCTCTAATTCTTGACAATAAGGGCTGTCCATAATTATCTTTCTATAGCCTAATGGGTAGGAATGACACACCTTTTTTATGATGTACTCTACCATGCCCTTTTTCCTGGGGTTTGATAAAAATTTTCACTTAGATCGGAGTGCAATAATTATTGTCCTGTAGCTCAAGTGGTAGATATGCCCAAAACGAAGAGGTCGGAGGGAATACACCCCGGAAAGTCCTCCCTTTGATAAGAGTCAATTTTACTACTCGTACTAGAATTCTATTCTTGACTGGATCACAAGCATATATGAAATCAATCGAAAGCATTGGTACCACCCCCTTGGTTGGAATGACTCTGTCTCACCGGTAGGCATCTTTCAACCTGAGGTTCACTGGCTCAAGGGCAGGACAACTACTTAGACGCTTGAGGAACCAAGCTAACAAAATGCCTAGAACCTGGCCTTTAAAGCCTTGAACCAAGTGTGGGATCAAGCCCTTTCCACTAAGATTTGACATAGAAATGCGTCATGTCCTGGTCAAAGCTGAAAGAGTTGAAACTACCTTCTTGCGGAGTCTGATTGGGCTTATTGGTCTCAGGAACCCAGACCTACTTAATCCTAGTTGTAGACACAAACTCATTAATTGATAGGAACCCACCTCTTATTGCCCGATCTACTGATTTTGGATAAGTTTTAATTTGTCTTGATGATATTTCACGTAATTGTTTTTCAACAATTTGAGGCACCATCTGATCTTGTGTCATACTTGGTGACAATATCGACATGAATCCAATCTAGGTTGAGATCCCACAGTTTTAGTCTTTAACTCCGGAGTCGAAGACAGAGTATATGTCTTAAACTTATATCCCAAACACATTTGTCAGAGTTATTCTTCTACATCATTTGCTTCAAATTTGCCTTCCCGGTATACCAAGTAGGATTAGTCGAAGTATGAAGCTCTAACTTTTGATTTGCCTTGGCTACCATGTATGAGAGAGGTTCACATTCCCTTTTCAGCGATTGATTTCAATCCAAAAGGAAATTCACCTCTTCTTTTGTCTAATGTGGAAGAGTGATAATTCTAGTTTCCAAAGGACTAACAAAGTTAATCCTAGGCTTATCTAGACTCTCTATAATAAAGTTTTCACTTTTAGTGAAAGACTTACTAATATATTCCGCTTTAGCCTTGAGTTCTCTAATTTCAGTGTCATACTTATGCTTCAGCACTTTTATCTCTAAGACGGCAGAGGTTAACATGTTAAACAACTGTTTCTTGGTCATAAAAGTGAAGGCAGATCCAACATGATCAAGGCTTACCTCTTTTTCTTTGAGTGTTTTCCTCTAGTTATCCTTTGCCATTATGCAGTTATCAACATCAGTCTCAATACTGATGTCATCGTCTCCTTGAACAACTAGCCCCATACACATCTATGCTCTCTCCTCTGGTTCTGAGTCTATATCTGAGATGTCATATCCCCGTGTAGTTGTTGCTATATTTGAGAGTTTTTTTATCCTCGTCTGAGAATTTTCCTTCTGGTAAAGAGGACAGCCCTTGACAGGATGACATGACTTGTTGCACCTAAAACATATGATTGGTCCCTTCCTTGACATGTAATGACTTGAATATGGACTTAAGCCTCGTCGACCACCAATTATTTTTCTAATTCCATTTGCGATAGGCCTGATTTCCTCACCTAAGTCATCATCCTTCAACTCAGTTATAGTTTTTTTGTGCATGAAGTGCAAGATCCTGAGTGGTGACTTCTCCTATCATTTTCCCTTCATATACTGTCAGCTCAGAACCTAGTTCTTCAAATGACATCTCTGATAGATCTTGTGTGGTTTCCAGCAAAGTTGTGAAGTTCAACCACTCCTTTCCTAGACTATCAAGGTGCCTTTTGTTGATAACGTGATTTGACAACATCACTTCTACAGTCTTCAACTTTCAAATTATTTTATCAAACCTTCCCATCATCTAATTTATATCTTCCATCATCTTGAAGTTGTCGAGCTGCCTCTTGAACTAATTCCCTTTGGCTTTTCTATTGGAGTTTGTCCCCGTATAAGTTGTCTTGAGGATGTCCCATAACTCTTTTATGGTTCATATACCGAGAACTTCTCTTGGTCTGTAGTTGAGAGTGAAGAGACTATTACCTTTAGAGCTTGTTTGTACTTACTAATCATCATTTTGTCGTTTTCGTTCTAGCTCTCCTTGGCTTTGTTATTGTGACTTCACCTTCTATGAGTTTTGGAACGAGATCACCATCTGTGACTACAGTTCATAGATCGAAGTCCATTGACATAAGTTGACCCTCCATCTGTTCACACCAGCGTGAATAGTTGAACTTGGTGAGCTTGGGAGCCTTGACATTGTAGAAACTCGTCACGGTCGCCATAAAGATTTCTCTTCTAAGTCGAGGGTAACCTCACTTTGATAGCAATTGTCGATTCCCAGAATGTGAGTCTATGACTGAGAGTGTAGACTAACTGCTGGTGAATGTGATTCTTAACTAAGAGGTGCAAAGGTGAAGAGATCGATTTTAATTGAACTTGTGCTTACACAATCACGAGATACAAGTTCTAATCACGTTGAGAACACTCTTTCAACAAGGAATTAGCCTAGACACCTCACTTACTTGAGTATCACGCTCCTAGTAACCCTAAACGTTGCACTCTCTCAAGGTAAACTTCTCTCACAATTATAACACCCGGTAGATGATTATAGAGAAAACCCCGAACTTGAATGATGTAGAACCCTAGAACGATGATTCAATATTCCCTCCTTTCTCACTCTTAGAATTGACAACTTAATCCTCCTAATTTGCCCTTTTTATAGATCTTTTGATACGATCTTTATCTCTTAGATTTGTAGATTTATTTGAAGCAAGAGATTATATCTCTAACTAGTAAATATAAACCGCTGTTGTTTGTTAGCAACCGACTTTGAAACTTCTGGATTGATTTATTCATATCTGGAGTTCTCTCTCCGTATATTTCGCTAGAAGATAAAACTGTAATCAGTTAACGACTGATCTCCATCAACGCCCAATATAATACTGAGTTTGTTGATCAAAATATTACATTAACACTCTTGTGGTTGTGACCATACTAATCAACCCCTCCCCATTCTGTAGTTAGATTCCCTCTTGTCATACGTGATTTTTTATCTAATAAGAGGAAAACGATTAAGGATTAATTGCTTGAGATTCTCAATCATCTTGTATCACCCCATTTCAATAAATGATCAATCGTGTAATAGCTTTTTTTAACAGCAACTTTTCAAGCAAAGGACAAAAAAAAAGAGAAAAAAAATAATAGTAGAGTGATTAGGAAGAAGATGCTGAACCTGTATTTATCAATGAATTTGCAAGCAAATATCATAGAGAAGACTGATTCCACCAACCCCGGCCGCCAAAAAAATAACATTATTATTTGCCACCAGAAGGTGATGATGATGAAGGTGGTGGTAACGATGAGGAGGATAATCTGAGCTCGAGATCGACAGATGGCTTTCCTTCGTCCCCACGAACTTGTTCTCTAGATTCGGTCTCGTCTCTTTGTGAAACTGAAGTTGTAGTAGGTTTATCAACGAATAAAGGTAGAACCGGCTCTTCATCAGCCACACCACCACCAGTAATTTCGTCATCTAACATTGATGATGCATCCTCAGCCGATGAAGTCGATTCCCTAAGCTTTGCTCGGTCTCTTCTATGGATGTTCATGTGACCACCAAGAGCTTGAGCGTTTGAAAAACCTTTCTTACAGAAGACGCAGGTGTATGATCTCCCGTAATGACCTTGTGGATGATGATCTGTCGACGCCGGCGGTGATGTTATGATTGTTGCCGGAGACAGTGGTTGTGGTATTGCTGTCGCTAGAGATGGTGGACCAGATGATAGGACGGACGGTTGTGATGATGATGGTGAACGATTAGGTGGTCGATGATCCTTTTTATCGCCTTGATCGAGCTTTCTCTCCATTAATTTGGGAAATTTCCCGCCCTGGGAGAGATATATAGAATGACAGACAATGACATATGACCGACAGAGATACAAACTGTAAGAGGAAGAAACTAGTAACACCATTTATATGTGCTGAATTCGTTAATTATATTGTTTTAAGTGAATTAATTATTAAACCGTTGACATGCATATGCATGTATGCTATCCCTTTCATAGATGAACCAAGCCGCACTCTTTATGTATAAAGACCACCTGTTGTGTTAGATGATTAATTAGTCAAAACATTACGTATATAATATATACTAGTATATATGAGAAGAAAATATAGCCAGTACGGTTGATTGGCCGGCTAAGGTTGGTTCTCCGCTGGATGGCTAGGGCGGCGCCTCTTGCTTACTAGTAAATGTTACCTTTTTCTCTATGTTCTACTGAATATCGAGTAGTAGACGAACTCAAACAATTTGAAATGAAATTAATTAGCTCCAATTGTGAATCTTTGTTTATGTAAAGTAACTAAACATGCATGACGCATGTGCATGCATCTAAATTATTGACCCATTGAGAGACATACATATATTGAAATTAGATACACTACAAATTAAACTGAATAGTAGTAAGCAGACTACTTCTCTCAAATAGAAATACTCAAACACCCATTTAATCAAAGAAAATAAAGAAACACTCAACAAAACAAACGTGTCCCCGGCGAACGACCTAATACGTAACCCTTTCAACTTACAGCTAGAGCTAGCTATATATAGAGCTCCACGCAGAATTGCTTACCGAAGGAAGCATGTAATTGAAGCTGTAGAAAACGCAATATCCATGTCTGAACTCAGTAGCATATGTATCCCATATTTCCGCCCGAAAGAGTCGCATATATCTGTGTCGGTATAAATCAGTATCTCGTCGTTGATGTCAAAGGCCAAGTCTGGGTAATTACGTGCTGCCTCATCTCTTTTTCTAATTTCTTGTACTTCTTCCAATAACGACAGGAGCGCTCCCCTTTTTTTTACCGAGTCATATATTGAAAATTAATACGCAGTTTGATGATGTATATGTGTTTCCACCCATGCAAAGTGACAGCACAAGAGTCGCCGCCTATCTATCGTTCACCAATTAATCAACATTCTTTGATTGTTCTTAATGAAATTAATTGAGGTCAATGCGCCCATATGACTTACAAAACAATAGCCCTCAAAAGTCTAGGATCCCTTCCACCCAGCTATGGTTGAGAGAAGAATGGTCAAGCCTGGTCTAAATGACTAAATTGATGAAGAATTCGATATAGGAGATAGTATCTGGAGACATTTTGAACTGATTTACCAATGACTCTATTGCATCTTTCTATCCACATTCATACAAGAGTGTGGAGACTGTAATTTACTTTACCATTACCCAACACCCGCCACCGCATGAAGAGAGTAATCATTAAATTTTCCTTGCGCAGTTGGTGAAAATCCCTCTGATGGACACCCGGTAGAGCAAACTCTTCGACTTTGTGAATTCACTTGTCCCCTGTAGCATGCAAGTGTCTGATTTGGAAGGGTGGCGAACCCCTCGATTATCTTCAGAGTCACTCGGTTATAAATCTTGCGAGCCTAGAGCGTAGGGGTTTTGCATGCTCACTACCAAACTCATTCCCACTACTGCTCAATCTTCTTGCTTCTCGTTTTATCCGCAACCTAACACCGGCTTCCTCTCTACTCTCAATATGGATCCCTTCATTGTCAATGGCATTGCCCTAACTTTTGAGTGTTGCTTCCTGGTCCGACATTTTTCGGTAATTCCTATATGCGCCACTTCTCTTGCGCATATTCTTCAAGTCTGTTGAACGCAGTTTGGGGGTTTAACTTCACCAAGGTTTGGTTGAACTTGTTTGTTTTTGAGTTCAAAACTATGGAGGCTATGGAAGCGGCAAGAGTTAGGGGTCCATGGACCATCAACAACAACCTTCTTGCGGTTCAAACCTTAGATCTGATAAAAACTATCATGCAGCAGGAGTTTACTTGGATCTCATTCTGGGTCCAGGTGTATGGTGTGTCGCTCCATCATTACACATTGGATTTAATTTTGTGAGACGTGCAGCTCAGAAATTGGGTCGATACTACAGAGCGATGAAGATGTTGAGTTGTCAGGTGCCAACTATCTTCATTTTAAGGTGCTTCTTAATGTCCAAGTTCCGGTCCTGTGAGCATTGTCCATGTAAGTGGATGGCCATTATTGTACCTTCTTTGTCTCAAACGACAACATGTTGAATTGCTCAATATGTGGGCTCTTCACCCATACTAATGCTGCAAGCCTGACTCCCGACCGGCAGATGAGGTCCGTGTATGGAATATGGCTCTCACCTGATAACTTTTAGGCGTAGTCACACCCGCAGGAAGTCAAACAAGTTGATCCTTGGAGACACAGAGAGCGATTCAGTCTCAATCTAAGGTGTCAGCTTCCCCTCGCTCTTCAGGATGGGCCAATCATTCTTGCTCGATGGTTGCCTTGCCAGCCATGATGTTGACTTGCCTGGTTCTACGAGCAATTCCCACAATGATGTATGCTTTAAGATTGGAGTTTTGGGATCTTTAGTTGGCTAAAGCTAGGAGAAAGGGTAAGGGTAAGCCGTTTGTTGGTGCTGATCCGACTTCACAGGTTGGGGAATTCGATAAGGGGAAGGATCTCTTGGCTCATAACCCTTTTGATGAGTGTCAAAATGAGCATGTTTTAGAGGTGTATTTCATATGTTTTATCAACACTTTTCATGCTCATTTCTCCACTCTAGCTAGTTTTCCTCTAGTTTTGTGTTTATTGGTGTTTTACAAAACTATTGCAGAAACAGGAGGAACAACATAGCTAGAAATAAAGAAGACAAAAATACAAACGTGGGCACAAACAGATCTAAAGCGGAGTTGAAACGAAGAAGATACAGCATTTTGAAGTTAGCCTGCCCACTGGACCGACCCAGAGTGGGTCGGTCAGATGATTCCGTAGGCCAGGCTACTGGAATCGACCGACCCATAGAGACTGGGTAGGTCATGGATTGGTCAGACTTAAAAGCGCGATTTTCGGCCCTGAAATTACTTCTGGAAGTGACCGACTCACGGGACCGGTGGGTCGGTCGGGTCGAAATTTTGCCCAGATTTCTATTTTTAAAAGCAGAAAAAGAAGGAAAGAGGGGGGAGTTCGAACCCAGACGAAAAGCAACGGAAAAGGAAGAAAAAGAGGGGGAAAAGAGGAAGAATAAGAGAAGAATGAGAGGAGGAAGACCCACCTCCATTGAAGCTCCCAAGCTCCATTAATGACCATTTCTTACTCTCTCTCTCTCTCTCATTTACTCTCTAATGGCTGTTTGAACTCTTGTATACCTTGGGATGGGGTTTCTCCCCAAAATCCCCAAATTGTTTTTGTAAACCTAACTTATCTTTTGTAGTTGTTTTCTCCTCATCAATTCTTAATTAATGCTTTAGATTTGATCTCTTATTGCATTTATTGTGGTTCCTTGTGAAATTATATCTTGAGCTTGGGATTAGACAAATTGGGGATGAACCCTAATTTCCATTTCTCTAGATTAGGGAGTGGAACTTTAGGGCTATTGTTAGGAGCTTGAAATTAATGCTATCTAGTGACTCTAGCCTTTCTTGAATTGGGAGGTGTGATTAATTAGGTAAGATTTGATTAGTCCATGATTTGGAGAATCTTTAGATTAGCTCTAATAGACAACTTAGTGAGGTAGAAATGAGAGCATATTTGGGTGATTTAGGAGATTCCCACTATCCTAAGGTATACACCTATCTTAGATTAATGACTTTAACTTTATTTTTTTTCTTCAATTTCCAATATCAACCAAAAACCCAAAAGCCCCCAATTTACATTTATGCACTTTTGTATACATCTTCATGCACATTTACTAAGCTTATAATCAACTAGATAGTTATGAATCCCTGTGGATACGACCTTGTTGTACTACAATGATTGGGTTCACTAACCATAGTTAGCAAGATAGTTTAATCGCTATTTTACACAAGTTTTTGGCGTCGTTGCCGGGGACTTCGGTCCAGCTATCTGGTTAATTATCTTTTTAGTTTACGTACATATTTTTCATTTCCCTATTTACACCTTTTGTGTATAATTTTTTTTTCTTCTCTTTTTAGGAACTTAATTCTGATGGATGGTCACTATGATCAAGCTGGAGTGTGGTATGACTACTCTTATGGCGCAGAGAACTACAATCAATGGAGTGTATGCCAAAGGTGTGGAGAATACCATGAGAGCCCCAAGTGCCCAACAACAATGTAAGAATTGAGAGCTCCATGGAGGACCTTAACTCATATGTGTACCGGAGGCTTGTGTGTCAAGGGTGTGGAGGTGACCATGAGAGTGCTCAGTGTCCTGTGACCACAGTAAAGGTTGATTCACCCAGTTTGGAGGAGCTCATGTCAGATCTTATCTCTTCTTGCAAGCCTAACCCAACTATGCAAGATACTTTTATCATGAAGCAAGATACCTTCAACATGAATGTTCAAGATCGGATTAACCAGATTGTGCAACAACTTGAGAGTGAAACAGTTCATGAGGTGGAGCAACCTGTTGAGCACTTTAACTACTCCCCTATTCCTCCCTTGTTTAAAACAGAGACTCCAACGTCATTCAACCACCAGCTCAATCTTAAAGATAACCCATCAGAGGAGAGTCTCCACTTTGACTTCATGGAGTCCTTTGCTCCCTCTAAAGTTGATTACTCCAGAGGCTGCCCCCGTGTGCTTTACCAAGACACTGAGGATGATTACAGCCTCAACTTTGAGAAGGAGGAGCCATCACCTCCCTCTGAGTCATCATAGGAGAGTGCCATCATCGATTCAAGGAGTCATCTCCCTCTGAAGTTGATGTCCATCAAGGCTCTTCCTATGAGCCTCACCATGATGATGAGGATGTTTACATCCTCAAATTTGAGGAGGAGGAGCCACCCAACTTTGATCTTCACTTGGAGGATCAAGGCCTTCCCCACCTGTGCAACAATGATGTAAGGTGGAAGCATAAAGTCCACCCTCTAAGTGCGGAGGCCACCTTCCCATTTGATCCGGGACCAGAGTTTGAAGACAAAGTCCACCCTGGAGTTCTCCCTATGCCGCTCATCAAAAATAAGGATGTCTTCATCCTTAAATACGAAGAGGAGTCTTCATCACTAGATGATTCTCGCACCAAGGATTATCAACCTCAATTTTTGGGCCGCTCTTCAAAGAAAAATGATGCCCGCCCAACCCACCCGTTGAAGCCCAGTTCAACATTCATTTTTGATCCTGGAGGGCTTCAAGGTGGTATGGTCTAGCTAAAGACCTTAAAGATGGGCAGCTTCCCGGGAGGCAACCCGGATGATTTTCTTTCATTTTCATTTATTTTAATTTGTTAAGTTCTCCTTTGATTTTATTTTTGCTAACCTTTAACCCCCGTTTGTAGTTGGTTACTTCTAGTGTTTTATGTAGGTGCAACTTAAAGTCACACTGCAACCAAGCTACGCTAATTGAGGCTAAAGCTCAAGTGTGGGGGAGTTCCTTCAATGCAGCAAAAACAGTCTCAGGGGAGTACTAGTTTCTTTTATTTTGCTAATCTCACTTCTCTTCCTTCATTTTTGACCATGCTGGTTTTTGTCAGTGGGCATCGCTTATGTGCTATAATGTTGTTTGTGTCCCATGCATTTTCTCTTTGTTTGATTCCCGAAAAGGTCTTCTGGAACCTTCCCCGGTTCGTTTGGTGAACAATGAGGACATTTTTCAAGTTAAGTGTGGGGGAGTGACTTTTTCGGTGATTTTTGTGCTTAAATGCTTAATCCCTTTGCTTATCTTGCATTTGTCCAAAATCAAAAACTTAGACCCTTGTGTTGTGAGGTGTTCTCATTAACAATAAATATTGTTATGAATTGAGGGATAAATGCTCAAAAATTTCTTTTTGATTGCTTTTGAGGATCATTTTTCATGCGGTGTGGCCAAGTGATCTTATTTGGTTGGATTTTTATTGCTTCGGGGTTCCTTCTGTCTTCTTTCTTAGGGATTGCTAAGGGGTGCTTCTCTGTAAAAATTCTTTAAGGGACTTGTGAGACGCCATTAGTAACCAACAATGAGAGTTGAGTGTTCTTAATTGTAAAGGCTTGATGCCAAAATTTTACCTCCACGTCTCTTATGAAAAAGTGAAACAAATGCATAAATCTATTTTTCCTTTTGTTTTTATCTCAATACCCATTCTTGAGAGAAGTTGGCCATGATAAAAGCTCTCCAAGTTACCTAATCTTTAGAACTTTGAAGCACTCCGGATCATGCCCCGAAACTCTAGTTTTTGTTTTTCCCCTAAGCACACCCATGCCACCACTGAGAGATGGTTCACACTCCTCAAAGGTTTCAATCACTTTTTGCTTCTTCTATTATCCTACAATTCATGTTAGCATTTGTTAGTCTTGAGCATTCCTTACTTGCTTGGGTGCTTGGTTTTGCTTGAGGACAAGCAAAAAGGTAAGTGTGGGGGTGTGATGAGTGTCAAAATGAGCATGTTTTAGAGGTGTATTTCATATGTTTTATCAACACTTTTCATGCTCATTTCTCCACTCTAGCTATTTTTCCTCTAGTTTTGTGTTTATTGGTGTTTTACACAACTATTGCAGAAACAGGAGGAACAACATAGCTAGAAATAAAAAAGACAAAAATACAAATGCGTGGGCGCAAACGGATCTAAAATCAGAGTTGAAACGAAAAAGATACAACATTTCGAAGTTAGCCTGCCCACTAGACCAACCCACAGGACTGACCCAGAGTGGGTCGGTCAGATGATTCCGGAGGCCAGGCTACTGGAATCGACCGACCCATAGAGTCTAGGTCAGTCATGGGTCGGTCGGACTTAAAAACGTGATTTTCGGCCCCGAAATTACTTCTGGAAGCAATCGACTCACGGGACCGACCTATGGTGGGTCGGTCAGGTCAAAATTTTGCCCAAATTTTTGTTTTTAAAAGCAGAAAAAGAAGGAAAGAGGGGGGAGTTCGAACCCAGACGAAAAGCGACGGAAAAGGAAGAAAAAGAGGGGGAAAAGAGGAAAGAAGAGAGAGAAGACCCACCTCCATTGAAGCTCCCAAGCTCCATTAATGTCGTTTCTTACTCTCTCTCTCTCTCTCTCTCTCCTTTACTCTCTAATGGCTGTTTGAACTCTTGTATACCTTGGGATGGGGTTTCTCCCCAAAATCCCCAAATTGCTTTTGTAAACCTAACTCATCTTTTGTAGTTTTTTTTCCTCATCAATTCTTAATTAATGCTTTAGATTTGATCTCCTATTGCATTTATTGTGGTTCCTTGTGAAGTTATATCTTGAGCTTGGGATTAGACAAATTGGGGATGAACCCTAATTTCAATTTCTCTAGATTAGGGAGTGGAACTTTAGGGCTATTGTTAGAAGCTTGAAATTAATGCAATCTAGTGACTCTAGCCTTTCTTGAATTGGGAGGTGTGATTAATTAGGTAAGATTTGATTAGTCCATGATTTGGATAATCTTTACATTAGCTCTAATAGACAACTTAGTGAGGTAGAAATGAGAGCATATTTGGGTGATTTAGGAGATTCCCACTATCCCAAGGTATACACCTATCTTAGATTAATTATTTTAACTTTATTTTTTTTCTTCAATTTCCAATATCAACCAAAAACCCAAAAGCCCCCAATTTACATTTATGCACTTTTGTATATATCTTCTTGCACATTGACTAAGCTTATAATTAACTAGATAGTTATGAAGTCCCTGTGGATACGACCTTGTTGTACTACAATGATTGGGTTCACTGCTCATAGTTAGCAAGATAGTTTAATCACTATTTTGCACAACACCGTCTCAGAATCAACATGGGGAGTGTTTAAGGTATAGTATGTTTGGTCTTGCCTCCTCTTGGTTATTTGTATGTTGTGGTAACCATTTTAAGTTATATACTCCCTCCCGTTCTAATTATAAGTCGTTCTAGACTTTTTCACCATTTTTAAGAAAGAGTTTAAAAAGACTTGCATACCCTTACTTTTTATATTGGGAGAATAAAAAAGTAAGTATACTTTATTGGTAAGATAAAAAGTAGAGTGTAATGATAATAATAATTAAAAAAAGTAAAGGGTAAAAGTAGAAAGATAGATACAAAAAGTCTAAAATGACTTATAATTTGAACATAATTCTAAAGCCTAAAACGACTTATATTTAGAATAGGAGGGAGTATATGTTCTAGATTAATATCAGCTTATTTTGCTTTTGTTGGTATGTGTTGGTAGCTACATTGTCGTATGTGGTCTGGTTTTGGAGTTGGGTGATTATTGGTCTTGTTTATCAAAACATTGTGATGCTAATTGGTTGTTAGGGTTATACTTTACTTAATCATAATCTAATATGTTATCCTTATTACGAAAAAAACTGTCACTCTTGCTATTGACCTTTTCAAAGTTTTAGTTAGGGAAAAAAAGTTAGTTATTCGTTATTGAGATGGTATGGAACTCGTGCTCAGACAGAGGTTGCAAAGAGAATACCAAGTGTTGTATTGATTAAAAGCGTGTCCAATTACATAGCTTATGACTCTTATTTATAGGCCCCCCTATAGAGTATAACCGTTTCTGCGGGCCTACACCACTCTAGAATATTCTCAAATATACGGCTTTCCTATAATTTTACCCCCTTTTGCCAATAATTACTCCCAGTCTCTCGGAGAGGGCCTTGCTTCGCTTTCGGAGCGATTGTTCTTCCGCAGTCTGTCCTCGTATGGCTCTCTGGTCGTAAGGTCCGATCGTTGGGGTCGGAAGGGGATTCGGTCGGAAGGAGCCCCATCTGTTGTCTCCGCAGGCAGCATGTATCCTCCGCTAGTCACTTGGTTATTACGTGTGTGGAAACCCATTTCATCAGTCCCACAAGATCTTTTCTTGTTCTGCAAGGAAGATCTTTTTCGTTGTTTTTTTTAAAAAGATTTGGCGTTCTGCTCCACTCCTCCTAGTCCCACAAGACCTCTTTTTTAAATAAAAAAAGAAAAGGAAAGAGGTCTTGGAATTGTTTCTTTCTGTTTGGATTTCCTACCGTTGGAGACCTAGCGGAGGCTCAGCAACGTGCCTTGCTTCAACTATCGCCTTCTCATCTTCTGAAGCTACTTCCCTGACACATTTGCAGCAGTAGGCTATACTTTTTGGTAGAGCGTGCCTAACTTCCGCCTATTTAAGCCCATTCTCCTCCCTTCTTTTCTTCCCTCTATTTTTCAAACTTTCGAGCTTCTCTGAACTTTCTCGCATTTTTCCTCCATTTTCTCCCTTGTTTCCTGTCCTCGATCCCTCGCTTTCTTGCTTATACAGTGGTCATTCTTCTTCTTCTCCTCTGCTCCCCAATTCCCTGTTTTCTGTTCCTGCATCTTTTCTTCTTCGCGCCCCTCCCCGCTTCTTGTTCACTTAAATCTTTCTGCTTTCTCTGCTCGCCATGGATTTGTCAAACCCAAGCTCTTCCGCCCCGGCGCCGGCGGGATCGACACTTTTTACCGATGGGGGAAATTGCGTCGTAGAAGATTCTGCCATTCCTGCCGAAGATATCGGCGGGGACTACCCTCGCCAAGGCACCGGCTCTAGTCTTTCCGTGAAAGATTTGAGAAAAATTATGAAGGGTGTGCAAGTCCCACTGGGGTTGAAGATTTGTGTGCCGGAGCCGACGGCGCATCCTTTTAACTACTTCGGAGATGGTTTTGTGGTGTACCGGGAGCATCTTCATCGTGGCCTGCGTTTTCCTCTGCACCCTTTTGTTCTTGGTTTCCTTTCGCGCCGGCGATGTACTCTTGCCCACCTGAACCCCAATGCCCTAGGATGTCTGCACGCCTTTCTCACCGTCTGTGCGGAGAACGACATTACACCCAAAGCGCGGGAGTTTGTGAATTTCTTTACGACCCGGGTGAACACCACTACTACGGAGGAGGACATATCCGTCTTGTCCGGGTATTCCTTTTTCAAGCGTGTGAGCCTGGAGAGCGGCTGAACCTCCAACTGGTTTGTTTTTTATCCGCCTAAGGGAACTTTTATCGGAGTCTCACACATCGGAGATATAGCTAAGGGGCAGCTTGCCGCTCCGCTACCTTCTTTCGCCAATTCGTCTCCAATTGGAGACATACTTAAGAAGCTGAGTTCATCAGCGCTCCATCCTATCACCTTCTTCCTTTCCGAAGAGAAGCTGAACAAAACTCGGACGAAGATTGATCGTACGTGTTTTCCCTGAGTGCCTTCTTTTTTATTAGTTTTCGGCTATTTTTCTAACTTTCTCCTTGTATCGTAGCTTTTGTTCAATCGGGCGGAAAATTCTCCCCCGGTGCAACTGGGAGCTTGTTGATTACAGGGCCACTGAAGAGAAAAAAGGAGCCCTTCCTGCTCCTTCCGGTGGAAAAACTCTCGGAGTCCTTCCGGTAGTAAAACCACTGGTACTAAGAAAGCCCCCGAGGGGCCCAAGAAAGCTGATCAGTCAAAATAAAATTAGTTCGAAGGGAAAAGCTTGTTACCGAAACTGGTTCCACCGGTCCCCCCCTGCTGTCCCTTCGGAAACAGGTACTCCCGTGTCCACTCCCGCCTGCAGTCCGGGTGGATTTAAAAAAGATGTGGATTTAACTCCCATATCATCCCTCTTCCCTGATCTGCATGGATTTTTTGTGTTGATGAAGTTTTAACTCAAAATACCGATTCCATTTTTCCCACCGGTATACCTTTCCGCAGCCTTTTCTCTTTTCGTTTTTACTTTGTACTTGTTTGATTACTTATGATTTTGCCTCTCGCAGCCGCTGTTCCGCCCTCCGTAGACCCTGAGCCTGAACGGGCGCGCCGACCCTGCGCGTGTTACAATAAGAGAAGGTGGAGCCCCGGAAGGAAAAAAGTCTCGTGAAATTCCGCCCGGTAAAGGGAAAGGCATTGCTGAGGATCGTGCGGAGGGAAGTTCTTCTTCGGAGTCGTCCGACGCTCTCTCCCAAGGGGCCCCTCAGCCCGAGTCAGGAGCAAGCATGCTGGGCGACAAATCCTCTCCTCCTCACACGACTGATCCTCGGTCTGCGTCCTTCTTCAAAAACGGATTGGGGCTATCACCGCGGAAACCGATTCCTCGCATATCCATACGTTCGTGGAATGGGTTACAAGACCCTTCTGGTCTACTGCTGCGGAGACGGCCAAAAATGATAACGTCATTTTTGCCCCTGCTTCTCATCCGACTCCATTGAAACAAAAACTCCAGATCGGGGAGGGTTCTGACGCCATTGTCTGCCACTCTCTTCTAGAGAGAGAGGCTTTTGAGCGCCTCTGGAGTGCTTTAATTCAGGTTTGTCTTCCTTATATGTGTTTATCTTGTATTACCCTTTATTTTTGACTCTGACACTTTTGTTTCTTTTTAGGCCATGGCGATGGCCCAATGTGTTGAGACCCATTCTCAATATTCTTCCCAAGCCCTCCGCTCCCATGGGGCCCGAGCGGAGAGATATAAGAAGGCTGTCGATGAAGAGAAGGCCAAGGCTCAAGAAATCCTTATACGAGCACAGGCTCAATTTGAGGCTGAAAAGGCCGCCCTCCAGGAGGAACTTCAAGAAACTGCATCCATCGACCAAGAGGATGCTATCAATAGGTTGCAGGCTTCTTTCGATGATCAAAGGCGGGTGTTGGAAGAGGAAACTGAAGATGTGCGGAAGGTTGCTGAAGAGATCCGGAGATCTACTGAGGATCTTCGGTCTTCCTTCGAATCGGAGTTGGAAAAAAAGAACCAACTCTTGCAAGCGGCTGAGGCTAAACAGAATGATCTCCAAGCTAGCCTTGAAACGGAGAGGCAAAAGCTTGCGCAGGCGACTTTCCAAATTAAAGAGCTTGAGGAAGAGCTGGAAGCATAGAAAAAAGGCTTCCGTAATCTTCATATCATCGAAGCTTCCATTTTTTCCTTTTCTTTCATTTTATTCTGTTAATCCTTTGTATTCTATGCAGAAAATCCAAGTCCTTCATCAGAGACTGCCAGAAGTTCCGACTTTTGGCTTAAGAAGGTGTCTGCCCTTAAAGCTTCATTAATCACTTCGGTCGGAGAGGGAACGATACCGGAGCCTTTCCCTGTCCTACGAGAGCCAGGTTGCGAAGTTAAAGGGGCTCTCAAAGAGACGCAGTCGGAACTCCAAACGAAGGATCGCACTGTTTCAGGCCTTAAAAGACACTCTCTTCTCAATGCCGTAAACTTGCCGGGGAGAGCCAATGAATTGTATCGGAGTTCTTTTCCGAGAAGCAGCAATCCGTGGACGAAGCTCTTTACGAAAGCCTAGAGTTTGAAGCTCTTGCTCGTTCCACTGGATATCATGAGGAGCTGGCGACGTTCTCACGGCCCGCAGGGAATACATGCTTTGCCTCATCTTTTATGGGATCAGCTATTGTGCGGGCCCGAAGTGATTGCACGTTATATCGTGAGTGGTTAAACTGGTGTAAAATTAAAAGAAAGAAATTAAAACTCAAAATAAACGTCGGGCTGCAAACAAATCCCGGTCGCAGTAGTATAGTAAAATGTAAGCGACCGGATGTCGAACTGTGGGACTAATGTACATATTATAGTACCTAAGCATGTCACGAGAGGGGGGATTAATTGACTTGTTTTTACAAATAAAAGGGAAAGATAAATTAACTAAATTAACAGATAAACTAAACGGGACTCTGGTTCAGATTAATATTATCTGCTCTTTCGTGCTAGGTCTACTGGTTTAATTATATTGTTTGGCAAGATTCCTATAATTATCTTAAGGACTAAGTCATAGCCTCATAAGAACTCGTTCACCTGTAATTCAAGGTCCGATGAAAACTCAAGCAAAAGCCTGCAAACGGTAGAGGAGTGTTGAGGGATTACATTTGCATCTGAAAATACTAACTCATTAAATCATAATAAGCTTTCTCCAGATTTACGCCTTAATTAACCTGTCTATTTATCACCGGTCTGATCAAAATAGACTTAGTAAGCAATTTAACAAACTCATGACATTTATTAAAAAGATGCGAGAAAACCTTTAATCGTAACAAACTTCATTAAAATTAAGACCAGTAAAACATATTGCATAATTAATACAGATACATAATAATTATTCCCAGAGTATACATACTCTAGCCTAACATATTAAATAGTTGGTCTTATATTTAAATACGTGAGACTAGAGGTGAAATTAATGAGATGAAAAGAAAACAAATGGAGAAGCGGGAGATTAGAAATGAAATGAACGAGTGAGTGAATGTGTAGTGGAATGAAATGGATTGATGGGTGAATTGGAACTCCGGAAGGAACCACGGAAGGAGCCTCCGGAAGGACACTGGAGAAGGTGGAACGAGTGTTGTATTTATAGAGGAAGAAGAATCAGCAGAGGAGCAGCTCATTGATTGAGCTCGTTGATTGAAGCCTCATTGATTGCAGGGGACAGGAAAATAAGCGTGAGTGATTTCAGGTAGGCGCCGACTGCTTAAACGATAAGGCGGAGTCAAGTTGCAGAGCGAGTCGGCGAAGAAGATAATCCCGTTGATTCCTGGACATTTACACGTGTCCGCTAGATTTCATGCGGTCTCCTCTCTATCTTGTCCGCCTGTTAATAGGCGGTTTATATTAGTCATGCCCGCCACATAAGGGGCGGTTGCCTCTATATGTTGTCCGCCTGTTATGAGGCGGTCTCCTCTCTATATTCTTCCTTGTCTCTTCCGCTCAATAAGGGGCGGTTGCCCTCTCTGTCTCGTCCGCCTGTTATGTGGCGGTTGCTCATTAGTGTTGTCCGCATGTTATCAAGCGGTACAGAAGAGGCGGACACGCTTCTCTGCGTGCATGTCGCGTGGCTGTTTAATCCCTTAATAATATATGTCTTTGTTTGTCATTTTTCCTACATTTTAACACATATAATACATCAGTTAATATAACAACATAAATATAGGAAAACCCCAAGATAAGTGAGAAACATTACTAAAAATGTTACAATTATAAGGTGATTAAACCTTAAAAAGTCTATATGTTTTGCACTTATCAAACTTCCTCACACTTGACTTTTGCTTGTCCTCAAGCAAATAAGGAATATAATTATCTCTAAGCCAAAATAATAAAACAAGATTAAATAAGTGTAGAAGGGAATTTAGACAAAGTGACAATTGAAAGAATAATTCTGCTCTTAGAAGTAGGTTTTTATAAACAGTGAAGAAGAACAATTTTAATAAAAGCATAGAAAAACTAGACTGCAGAAAACAAGTTAGATTAACCTGGGATTTTCAACCAATTTCTATTCTCTAACCCGGGATGACAAGGGGTGTGAAGTAATGCCTTATTCCGCAATACCTTTCAATACCACATACTCATGTTTATAAATATAAATTGCAATTTATTATTTACATTTTTTTTTGAATGTGCAAATTGTATATACAAGCATACATTTTTTTTAATTGCATTATTTTTCTGTACCCCAGAATTTTCTCTCTATCCTTGTAGCGGCGTTGGGTCTTCTATCCCAGGTCACGAGACCTTAGGTAGATAGGTGTTAAAGCACCCCGAAGAACTTAATAACCGGATAGACGAGGCCTGTTTTTGGTTAGAAAAATTCATAAACAGCAGAGTACCTTGTCTTTATCCTTTACTTTCCTTGACTTTCCACATATTTCCATAATCCCAAGCTAAACTAAATTGGTTTTTACAACTAGCAGATCTATCATATTTTGAGTGGAAATATAGTATTTTGAAGGAAAATAATTTTATACAAACTCCTTTAAATAAACCTTTCAGTTGTCACTTGACATAATTTCAGACACTTCTACAATTATTTATCTCATTTTTATCAATTTTTTTAAAATTTAGGCAGTTTAGAGTAGCAAAAGTGAGTGTGGCATTATCGAACAGCTGTCATATTTTCAGGGAAAGGTCTCTCCTTCCTCACACTTAAGAGGAGCAATGTCCTCATTGTTCAGAATTAAATTCAAGAAAAGGACCTTTCAAATATGACAGAATCATAAAGGATTAAACTCATATAGGTTGAACATTAATATAATAAAGGAAGAACTGAAACTCCCCTTGTATCGTAGATTGAGGAAGGTATCCTTCCTCACACTTAGAGCTTTGGTAGGGGTGAGACGTTCCTCACACTTAAGTTTGCGCAAGTGTTCAACCGAAGATATCGAAATTCCTAGAGCAACTGAGGTTGCTTCCATAGGCGAGTTCAGCTATATGTTGGAATATAGAATTTGTTCTGAAAAGGAACACATATATAGCCAGGAGAACTCAAATTTGCACAAAAATTAATAAAAGGCAAACCATAAATAATAATGCATAAATAATAAAAACATAAAGTAAACTGAACTGTTACCTTCCTGAATATAACAAAAGTTAGTCAAGGTTCAAACAGTAAGAGTCTACAAAAAGTTAGTAAATAACAGAGTAATATAAAATGAAAATAAAGATAACAATAAAAATAAAATAAAGTCACTGTGGTGGTGGTGGAGGCTGCACTGGTCCCTGGCCTATCTGAGCAAGGAGATGCTGCATGAGCTGAGCTGTCTGTGCATGCAACTCATCACTCCGGTCCAAGCGCTGTATCACCCGTGACTGCTCAGCCAGAATCCTCTGCTGGGACTGCTCAAAGCTCTCAAACCTCTGATGGAAGGCCTGGAACTGAGTCTGGAGATCTGTCGAGATAGGTACAGGAGCAGGGATCTGCATCATGGCAGTAGTCGGCACATAGGGCTCCTCTCCCTGTGCAGTGTCAGCGGACGGTGGGTCGGGATCAGCTGAGTGTGTAGCTCCCGTAGAGGGCCCCGCTGCTGTGGAAGATGCAGTGGAAGACTGAGCAGCGGTACCCCTGACCCAAGTACCGTCATCTGAGCGCATAAAGCCCCAGCTCCGCACAGTCTGCAGTGTGACTGGGCGCTTTCCTGTACGGAGCTCTAAACCTTCCTTGACCTCTGCTGGGAGTGGGACTGAACCGATAAGTAGCGATATGGTGGAAGAAGGGAAAAATGGGAGTGATCTTCTTCTTCTTCGTCCTCAGGTAGGAGACCACCTTATGGAGCTGGCCGAACATGATGTGGCTGAAGGAGATGCGCTGAGCGGGTGGAGATGGACCTAGGAAGTAGTCTAGTAAAGCGCAATCCTCATCAGAAGCATCGTGCGCCCCAGATGGGCGAATCTGATGACTGAGGATCTCCAGGAGAAGCCTCTGAATCAGCGTGGGGAAGCTCGCGAAAGGGAGGACATCCTTCTCCTCCTCCCCTCTATGTCGGATCCTCCGACCTACAACCTGAAGCCACCTAGACTTCGACCTCTGCAAGTACTCCTCTGTGAATCCTCGGATATCGTCAGGACCATCCGGGATCTGTAGGAGAGAAGTGAATGTCGAGGGTGTGATCTCCACGGGGTGATGGCGTACATAAGAGGTGATGCTCAGATTGCCCCCCGGGCATTAGCATAAAACTCTCTAACCAGCTCCGGACAAAAGACTCCCTGCCCTATCCTTAGGACCAACGAAAGTCCTAGTCTGGCAAACAGAGTATCCACCCCTGCAGCCTCTAGCACCGCAGGCTCAAGTTTCCTCTCCATAATAAAATCCTTGCCTAGATCGAACCAGGCACGAGCCTCTGCTGACATGAAGCCGTCGTCCCGAAGACAAGGTGCAGAAGAAGATGCACCGGGACAGTCGCCACCACGAATACGGCATACTAATATATTTTTAAATTTAAAAGCAAACAAACATTAACAGCATAACAATTAATATTTAAATATTAAACAGAGTAAGAATAACATAAAAATCAATAAACACAAAAACAACATAAAAATTAAATAGACAACAACAACATAAAAATCAATCAACAACAACATAAAAATCAATCAACAAACAACATAAAAATTAACAAATAATAACAACATAAACGTTAATAAACAACATAAAAATTAATATCAAACAGAACATTAATATTTGACAAACACAACTTAGCAAATTAGCAAATAGAAAACAAGATGAACAAAGAATGTGGAATATAAACAGATTAATTATACAACATAAATTCTATCGAAAATTCGACAGAACCTCCCCTAAAATTCTACGATTCTCCACAAAAAATTTAGTCAGAATCAAGGTATTTTAATACCGTCACCAATCAAATCTTATAAATAACAACCTATATTCATAATATTTATTCGTTTAATAATCAAGGCAAAATAAAACTGAAAAATGCTAGTTTCATCAAGGCATTTTCGTAACTAACATTCACCAATTTTAGAATTCATCAAAAACTCCCAATCTAAGTGTAATGAGTGAAGATTTAACCTTGTATATGTATATTATGATTAATAGAGGACAAATTCGAGACAAATCTAGCAAATAGAATTCGAAATTTTCGAATTTATGGAATTAGGGATTCGAAACTTCAGTCCTTAATTTCTCCTAATGTAGTTCATCATTTACAGATTTGAAGCTATAGAAACGTAGAGAATTGAAAAACGAAGATTTCGGTACTAACCTTGCGTGATTTGGTGGAGAATTGAGGAAGATTGAGCAAATTGAGGGGGAGGGCGATTCGCGCGAGCTCGTTCTCCTTGGAGTCGGGTTCGAACTGGAACAGATTCGGGGAAGAACGTATTTTGAAAACGCAGCGCTTCGGTTCGTTTTTTTTTTTATGTCGAGACTCGTCCGCCCGTTTTTAGGCGGACACGTTGAGTGGCGTCCGCTTGTTATGAGGCGGACAAGGCTTCAGTGCGTCCGCTAGTTAAGAGGCGGAAGAGGAGGCTGAGACGTCCGCTAGTTAAGAGGCGGACAGGAGCTGTGTGGCGTCCGCTAGACAGGAGGCGGACAAGGCCTGTTCGTTTTTTTTTATCCTTATTTAAACAACAACAAAATAATGAAGTCATAAAATAATGGGTTAGTAATAAAAATGACATAAAATAATAATTAGTAGTTAGATTACATAAAATTATAAGTTAGTAGTTAATTTACATAAAATTAAATGTTAGGGACAATGGAAATTAAATGTTAGAGACAATGGAAATTAAAATGTTAGAGACAATGGAAATTAAAATGTTAGAGACAATGGAAATTAAATGTTAAGGACAATGGAAATTAAATGACAATAATATAAGAGTTAGAAGTTAGATGTCAGAAGTTAGATGTCCGTAGTTAGATGGCCAAAGTCAGGTGTCCAATGTCAGATGTCCAATTAATATTAACAGATTATTAAATAATTATTATTAACAAAATATAGTAGATAATTAATATTACGATAAACAAAATATTATAGAAATAATATTAACATAATAAAAAGAACAGAATATTTATAATTAACAGGTGAATAATCCGGGGCTTAGGAACTAGAATAAATCTAGTCCCCGGCAACGGCGCCATTTTGCAGACGTTATATCGTGAGTGGTTAAACTGGTGTAAAATTAAAAGAAAAGAAATTAAAAACTCAAAATAAACGTCGGGCTGCAAACAAATCCCGGTCGCAGTAGTATAGTAAAATGTAAGCGACCGGATGTCGAACCGTGGGACTAATGTACATATTATAGTACCTAAGCATGTCACAAGAGGGGGGATTAATTGACTTGTTTTTACAAATAAAAGGGAAAGATAAAATTAACTAAATTAACAGATAAACTAAACGGGACTCTGGTTCAGATTAATATTATCTGCTCTTTCGTGCTAGGTCTACTGGTTTAATTATAATTGTTTGGCAAGATTCCTATAATTATCTTAAGGACTAAGTCATAGCCTCATAAGAACTCGTTCACCTGTAATGCAAGGTCCGATGAAAACTCAAGCAAAAGCCTGCAAACGGCAGAGGAGTGTTGAGGGATTACATTTGCATCTGAAAATACTAACTCATTAAATCATAATAAGCTTTCTCCAGATTTACGCCTTAATTAACCTATCTATTTATCATCGGTCTGATCAAAATAGACTTAGTAAAGCAATTTAACAAACTCATGACATTTATTAAAAATGCGAGAAAACCTTTAATCGTAACAAACTTCATTAAAATTAAGACCAGTAAAACATATTGCATAATTAATACAGATACATAATAATTATTCCCAGAGTATACGTACTCTAGCCTAACATATTAAATAGTTTGGTCTTCTATTTAAATACGTGAGACTAGAGGTGAAATTAATGAGATGAAAAGAAACAAATGGAGAAGCGGGAGATTAGAAATGAAATGAACGAGTGAGTGAATGTGTAGTGGAATGAAGATGGATTGATGGGGTGAATTGGAACTCCGGAAGGAACCACGGAAGGAGCCTCCGGAAGGACACTGGAGAAGGTGGAACGAGCGTTGTTTATATAGAGGAAGAAGAATCAGCAGAGGAGCAGCTCATTGATTGAGCTCGTTGATTGAAGCCTCGTTGATTGCAGGGGACAGGAAAATAAGCGTGAGTGATTTCAGGTAGGCGCCGACTGCTTAAACGATATGGCGGAGTCAAGTTGCAGAGCGAGTCGGCGAAGAAGATAATCCCGTTGATTTCCTGGACATTTACACGTGTCCGCTAGATTTCATGCGGTCTCCTCTCTATCTTGTCCGCCTGTTAATAGGCGGTTTATATTAGTCATGTCCGCCACATAAGGGGCGGTTGCCTCTATATGTTGTCCGCCTGTTATGAGGCGGTCTCCTCTCTATATTCTTCCTTGTCTCTTCCGCTCAATAAGGGGCGGTTGCCCTCTCTGTCTCGTCCGCCTGTTATGTGGCGGTTGCTCATTAGTGTTGTCCGCATGTTATCAAGCGGTACAGAAGAGGCGGACACGCTTCTCTGCGTGCATGTCGCGTGGCTGTTTAATCCCTTAATAATATATATGTCTTTGTTTGTCATTTTTCCTACATTTTAACACATATAATACATCAGTTAATATAACAACATAAATATAGGAAAACCCCAAGATAAGTGAGAAACATTACTAAAAATGTTACAAATTATAAGGTGATTAAACCTTAAAAAGTCTATATGTTTTGCACTTATCAGTGATGCTGCTCTTACCCCAGTAGGTGAGAACAAGAAGACTCCGGAGGAAGCACCTCAACCCTTCAGAAGCGGACACAAGAATCCGAGAAGCTTGCGGAAGATCCTGCAGAGCCTGCATCATAAACTATTTTTTCTTTACAGTTTTTGTTACAGTCATCATATACTTTGTTCCGGGGTACTTTTGTTTTGTCAATCACATCCCCCTTTTTAAGTAGACTAGCCAGATCTTTCGGGCATGACCGGAGCGACCGGTTTCCCGAAAGTCGGAGACTTTGTTTATGTGGAATCTTTAAACTGCTTTTCACTTTTGCGAAGATTTCTTTTCGGTAACCTTTTAGTTACACTTTCACACTCTACCACTGTACACATGGTGAGATCGTCGATTTAACACTTTACCGACTTCGAGATGGTGAGATCATCGGTTTAACACTCTACTGGCAGTAAGACAGCGAGATCGTCGGATGAAATACACTACCATCGTTGATGGTAGATCGTCGGATACAACACCTACCATCGCTGATAGTGAGATCGTCGGTTACATTCTTTGTCTTTCTTTTCTTTTCTTAATACTCCCTGTTCCTTGTCTTTGAGTAAGTGAAAAATTGTTTTTGCAAAGTTTTTGTTTTTGTCTGAAAACTTTATACACCATTACCGGCGAGTAAAATGTTTTGAAAATAAGACAACTGAGATCATCAGGTAAAACACTTCATTGCTACTGCTTGTGAGATCTTCGGACATCCATATGAGATTATTTCTGCGCTTTTAACAAACAATTCATTAACTTGTATCCGAAAAAAGATATTATACATAGAACTTTTTGAGGCATTCAGCGTGCCAGGAATGTGGCAGATCACTCCCGTCCACATTTTGGAGCCTATAAGATGCTCGGCCTGTCTTAGCCTGAACAATATATGGGCCTTCCCACTGAGGTTGCAATTTCGCTGGTTGTTTTACCTCCCGAAGTACCAAGTCACCCGCGGAGAAAGACCGTTCTCTTACCCTTTTATTGAAATGACGTTCAATTCTCAAGACATCCAACTCATCTCGGATGCCTTCGTCGTTCTCTTCTTCTTCGTACCCTTCAATCCTTTTTGACGGTATCATAATTTCCGCCGGTACTACCACCTCCAGTCCGTATGTCAATCTATAAGGGGTTTCTCCGGTTGGCCCTTTGACAGTCGTTCTGTTAGCCCACAGGACTTGCGGTAGTACCTCCGCCCACCTTCCTCTTTTTCCTTCCAACTTTCTTTTCAGAGCTTTCATGATTTGCCCATTAGTATTTTCAACCTGGCCATTTGCTTGTGGATGAGCTACAGATGCAAATCTTAAGTTAATCTTCCATTCCTCACAAAATTCCTTAAAGCTTTTGCAATTGAATTGCGCGCCATTGTCCATTATGATTACCCTCGGGATGCCAAACTGACACACGACGTTCTTCCAAACAAATTCCTCTGTCTTCCGTGCAGTTATACTTACTACCGGAAGAGCTTCTACCCATTTGGTGAAGTAGTCTACCGCCACATATAAGTATCTATACCTTCCGGGAGAAGCCTCTGGAAATGGTCCGACGATATCCAATCCCCATTTTGCAAAAGGGACCGGGGAGGTAATAGACTTCATTTCCGCAGGTGGGTTTCCAACCTTTGGACCGTGTAACTGGCACTGCGCACATTTTTTAACATAGTCTCCGCACATGTTTTGGATTGCCGGCCAAAAGTTAGCCATCCTTAAAATTTTATGCATCACCGCCCTTCCTCCTTGGTGGTTGCCGCACACCCCGTCGTGGACTTCGCTAACAAGCTCTAGTCCTTGACTCTCTGTCAAACACTTCAGTGATGGTCTGCCAAAAGATCGCTTGTATAGCTGGCCGTTTTCAAAAAAGAATGACGCTGCCCTTCTTTTTATTGTTTTGGCCTCTTTTTCTTCCTCAGGTAGTGTCCCTTGCTGGATGTACCGGACAATCGGGGTCATCCATGATTCACTCAAATCGGCTATTTCAACTGTCATTGTCTCCGTCTTACCTATACTCGAGTATTCCTTTAATTGTAGCTGGACTTCCGCCGGTATTCCTTCCGCTATACTTGCTAGTTTAGCCAGTACATCGGCCTCCAAATTTTGGTCTCTGGGTATATGTCGGAGATTGCATTTCGAGAATCTTGCCCTTAGATCTTGTACCTTTATCAAGTAAAGTTCAATTTTTCCTCCTTGGTTTCGAAGATGTTCTCACTTTGCCTTGCCACAAGCAAGGAATCAGATTGTATTTCCAGCTCCGTCACCCCCAGAGCACAGGCTATTTCCAGCCCCTGTCTTAACGCCTCGTATTCTGCATCATTATTCGTTACTTCAAACTCCAATCTTACCGCATGATTCATTTTCCTTCCATCGGGGGTCTGGATTACAACCCCAACCCCTGCTCCGGTTTTACACCTAGCTCCATCCACCCACATCTTGTACGGGACTTCCCGCTCCTCTTGACGGAAAAACTTGCCTCGGTGATGAAATCAACCAGGGCCTGGGCTCTTATTGCTGTCCGAGGAACATAATGGATTTCAAACTGAGTAAGCTCTACCGTCCAAGTAATCATTCTTCCGGAGGCGTTCGGGTTATTGGTGATTTGCTTTAAGGGCCAATTGGTTTGGACGGTGATTCGGTGCGACTGGAAGTATGGTTTAAGTTTTCTGGATGCGATCACCAGGGCAAACAAAACTTTTTCGATATTAGAGTATCTTGTTTCCGCGGCAGTTAAGATCTTTCCGGTAAAATAGACAGGGATTTCCTTCTTTTCCTCTTCCATGACTAGGACCGCTGTCACCGCCCATTCCGAAACTGACAGATATAGGAATAAATCCTGGCCTGGAGACGGAACACCAAGCTTCGGAAGTTCCTGAAGCATTTTCTTGATTTGCTCGAAGGCGTCTACACACTCCATATCCCACTGAAACTTTTTATTTTTCCGGAGGACATTAAAAAATGGGATAGACTTTTCTTGAAGCTTGGAGCAAAATCTACTTAAAGCAGTGAGCCTTCCATTCAGGGCTTGCACATCCTTGATGTTTCTTGGCTGCGGAAGATTGAGAACTGCTTGAGTTTTTTCCGGATCAACCTCAATTCCACTCTGCCCGACTATAAACCCCAAAAACTTTCCTTGAGTGACCCCGAAGATGCATTTTTCAGGATTTAACTTGATCTTGTATTTATCCAGGGTATTGAAGGTTTCCTCAAGGTCTTCCATGTGCTGGGCTATAGAATCACTCCTCACTATTATGTCATCCACATATGCCTCCACATTTCGGGACAACTGTTCCCGGAATACTTCATCAATCATTCGCTGAAAGGTTGCTCCTGCATTTTTTAATCCAAATGGCATGACCTTGTAGCAAAAAATACCGGTTGAGGTAACAAAAGATGTTTTCTCTTGGTCATTTTTGTTCATCATTATTTGGTTATACCCAGAGAACGCATCTAAAAAGCTCATCACGCTACTCTGCTGTTGCCCTACTGAGCTGAGCTTATCTATGGAAGGTAAAGGGTAGAAATCTTTCGGACAAGCTTTATTCAAATCTGTGAAATCCATACACATCCTCCATTTTCCGTTTGCCTTTATAACCAAAACTACATTCGATAGCCATTTTGGATAAAAAACTTTTCTAATAAAACCGGCTTCCAGCAACCTTTCGACCTCCGCCCGGGCAGCCTCGTCCCTTTCTCTTCCTACAATCCTCTTCCTCTGTCGGATGGCAGGAAACTTCGGGTCGACGTTCAGGCTATGCTGGATAACGCTGGCGTCCACTCCGGGCATGTCTTTTGGACTCCAAGCGAACGTCTTTTCTTCTTTTTTCCAAAAATCTCATTAAGCGAATCTGCTCATCATGGTGAAAAGCATTCCCAATTTTGAAAATTTAGAAGGATCGGTATTCAGGGGTACCTCTTTTGGTTGTTCCGCCGGTACCACTACCTTCTCTGAGGTTTCTCCAGGCATCCGTGCTCTGGCCTCTCCCTCTCCGTATTCTCGACTGGAGCCGACCTCTTTGACTACGTCCTCTTCCGGAAAGTCCTCGGTGATCCGCACTTCGCACACCCTTGCTGTTTTCTGGCTTCCGGGGATGGATACCAACCTTCCGCCCCTCGTCAAGTATTTGAGCTTGAGATAATAGGTGCTACAAACAGCTCCGAAAGCATTGATCCCGGGTCGCCCCAAGTAGATGTTGTACCCGACAGATCTCGCATGATGTACAAGGTTATTTTCTCTGTTCTCCGGTCATCCTTTTGGCCCAACGTCATTGTGACATCGACACTTCCGTTGGCCTGAGCTGTGATTCCTCCGATGAACCCTCCGAAAGTAGCAGTAAATGGTTTGACCTTTTCATCCGGGATTTCCAGTTTCCGGAACGCCGCAAGGGAGATCACATTTGCTCCCGCTCCGCTGTCGACAAGGATGTTTCCTACCATCCTATCATTGATTTGAGCCCGAATGACGAGAGGGTCATTATGGGGATAGTAAACTCCCACCTCGTCCTCCTTCGTGAAGTAGATAGGCGGTAAGGGTTCCCTTTTTTGGATTTTCTTCTCCGGTAGCTTCTCATGGACTTCGTGTACGTGCCTTTTTTTTCTTTTACCGTGAATGGCCCCTTTTCTAAGAACAAACCAGTTATGACCCCAAAATCGAAAGATTTGCTATGGTCTAACTCGGGGTGATCCTCATTCCTCATGCCACCTCCGTTATGCCCGTAATGAGATCGGTTTTGGTAGTCGTTGTTACTCTTTTGCTGTTTGGAAGCTTCCTGTCTCTGCTTTTCTTGTTTCCTCTTTTGCTCATCGATTTTGTTCAGTTCTCTTGACAATGTTACACAATTGGTCGTTCTGTGGTTGAAGTGCCCTGGATTCACAATACACCAACGTGTTCTCTCCTGAGGCAGGCTTCTTAGGGGGCGGAAGATAGCCCTCCCTTACCGCGGCTGCGTACCTCCCTGGAGCGATAGTAATAACTTTTGCTCCATATGTCGTCTTGCCTCCAGTATGGGAAGTCGTGACTGGATCCTTTCCATACGGCCTGTACCTTGCTCCCCAAGGTTTCGAAGCAGACGTCTCCCCATAACTCGCGCCAACAGTCAGCGCTCCTCCTTGCTTCTTCTCGTTAGTCAGCCTGAAACTATTGGCCAATTCTTTTGCCTTATTTTCCGCAATCTCCGATTTCAAGAAATCGTGCAGCATTTCTGCTAACTCTCCGTGAGTTTGTGGTGCTTTGGTAGCAATTTTCCCTGCCAATCTTGGATTTGCCAATCCATTCCCGAAAGCTTTTACCAGTATTTTCTCATCCACATCGTCTACTTCAGCCACTTGCTTATGGAAGCGCTCGCTGTACTCCTTCACCGTCTCTCCCCTTCTCTGCCTGATGTCCATCAGTTCGATCGTATCTTTCTGGATCTTTTTACTCGCTGCAAAGTAAAGTTGAAATTCCTCTGTAAGTTGTTTGAAGCTTGAGATGGATTGTGGTTTCCGAGAGGAGATCCAATTTAGAGCTCTTTTAGCGAGTGTTCCCGGAAACAAATTGCAGAGTGCCTGGGAGCTGATTCCTTGAGTGTTCATCGCGAAGATGAACTTCTTGATGTGTTGAGCGGGATCCCCGGTTCCATCGTACTTCTCTATTGTCGGAGCGACAAAGAACGGTGGGAGCTTCGCCTTCCGAATATTTTCGGTGAAGGGATACAGCGACATGTCGACGAGGTCTTCCTCTGCATCTTTTGGTGGTGACTTCTCTTTCCGGCTTTCTTCGCTCTTTGATCCGCTCTTCGCTTTCAGGTTCTCAATTACGCTCG
>JAIOTZ010001938.1:0-26329 GCA_023374045.1 Limonium bicolor
AAGAGCGAGGTGTCTAAGGTTTCGGGTTCGTCACCACATAAAATCATAGAATTTTTCCAGAAAACGCAAGGTAAACGCGTAACTTCCAGCTCCGATTTCTTTCTGTGTAGTGCAAGTTAGGGTGAGTTCTTGCTATCATTGTGTAGAGTTAAGTTTCTTCTTTAGATTAAGCCCAAGAACTAGTTCTAACTCGGTCTGTAGTGTAAATTATAGATCCGCGAAGTTGGCACCTTGAAAAGACAAGTTCGAAATATTTTTCCAGAAAACCGATAACCAATCCTTTCGATTCGAGCAATTCCGGTAAGGTTTCTTCAAATTCCTTCAACCTTGTTAATCGCCCTTACATTATCGGTCAAAACCATGTTCCAATTGCATCAATTAAGCACTAGATTTGGAGAATTTGCTAGATTTGTTTTCGGAAACCGATAAAAACCCTAACTTCGAAACCAGAATCGAAAACCGATGAATCCCGCATGTTAGCTAGCGAATTTGGTATCAATGGAACCGGAATTAAATTTCGAATCTAATGGAACAAGAATCAACGAATTTGGTTCTGTGAGTTGAGAGAAATCGAGAGATTAGTACTCGACATGGCTGAGTTCTGCGCTGATGAACTAGAGGTTCAGGGACCGTCCGATCGGGTTTTAAAGGATTGGACGGTCGAGATTAGATCGTGGATTATAAAGAGTATTTCAGTTTTATAATATTTCAGGTTTTAACTCTAACTTGTTGAATTTAGTTAATGGCCTTCCCGAATGTAGTTTGACTTGAAATTTAACCATGGATTCCTTATTAAATCTAGTTTATGTTGATGTAAATTAATATGGTTTTGGAGTTTTCAAACGTAAGTTATGATTTTTGCAAGTTACGGGTTTTCTGGAATTATTTGGCTAATTTAAAAAGATATTTTTATGAAATAAAAATTTTATAATATGTATAAAATGTTATAGTTACCGTATATTAAATTTGGGAATTTTTGGGCAATGGTAAATGGGTTTAAAAATTGTGTTTATGAGTTTTTCATAAGAATAACTTATAAATATGGTTTTTAATGTAACCAAAAATTAAAGTATGGCTTGTTAATAAACTTTTAAGCTGGGAAAAAATAAGGAAAACTAAATTAACATTCTATAACAGTATGTTTATAAATGTTTTGGGTAATATCTTTTAAGAGAGGTGAAATTATTTACATATATGTATATATACTTATTTAAGTAGAAACGTATGTTAAATCAAGGAATTTAATTATTTTACGTTTTATTTATTATATTATATGGGAGTTAATATTTTAATTAAAACTAAGGAAAATATATATATATATTCACATATATAGAAAGGAAATAAAATAGTAACTTAGGGTAAAGCAGGGAGCTAATAAATTAACACTTATATTAACTAAATATTATAAGAGCTAGTATCCTAAGATATAGTAAAAGAAATACTTTATGAAACATACTTGGAATGCAGTTAAAGGTTGTAGTAATAAGATAGTTTAAATACAATAAGTTACATAGGGGATGTCTTAATTAAATTCTAATACAGGTATACTTATATATATTAAATAAATAAAGGAAAACACTTTATTTTATAAACCGTATATCGGTGGTGGTTATGCCTAAAAGTTATTAAACATAATTAAATACAATAAAATTCCTTTAAAATGTTGTGGGTAGATCTTAAAACATAAAGATATATATATATATGTATATATACATTAAAATAGATAAGGAAATAACATTCCTTGTGATAGTTATAATAAGAGGGGTATATATATTTAAACCTTAGGTTTTAATCGGTGTGTAATTAAATAGTGTAACACCCCTAAAACCGGCCTAAGAGTTAAGGGTGCTACACGCCGCGTATTACTACCTAATAACGCAAGGCTCTAAAACACTCAAACGCAATAAAGGCCCAAAGCAAAGTTTACATAAATATTGTAACCAATGTACTCAAATACAGCGGAACAAATACCAAATCCCAAATACGAAATGAGTAGAAACGGAAGTCAAAAGCATAAGGCCCGAAGGCTACAACATCTCAAAGTATCAAACTGAATGAACATAAAAGCTAAATACTATAGCTCCAGAACTCAAGATGATCCTCGCTGATCAATCTGCAAAAATGTTAGAAGTAGGGGAATGAGCACACAACTATGCCCAGTAAGCAGCGACCGTCTCAGTAAGGTCGCTCAAAACAATTGAAAACAGAAGAAGGAGAAGATAAATATTTATCCACAATTCTCAATATCCAGAAGCTTTCAGAACAGAAACAGAGTGGAACTCAAGGGTCCCCAACTCAGAAACAGTCAGAGCACTTAAACAGAAAGGGGACAAAACACAATGCACACACTCAGAAGGGTCGGAGACCCATAGACCATACCAGGTCTCTCGGCAACGGAGAAATGACTCGAAAGAGCCAAAGGGTTCGTCAACCCCACAGAACAGAAAGGGAATGACCCACACTCAGAATGACGTCTACATGGTATACCACGGAATAGCTCACCCAGCCATTCACGGCTCAGAAACAATGTGCAATGTCCCAAAACAGAAGGGTTGCTTAAACAGAAGCAAAGTTGCATTTAAAAATGCCAAAACACTCATAAATCAGTAGTACAGACATAAGGAATCCAATGCCGCAGACGGCACTCAAATCGGAGTTCAAACGAAGAAGTTAAGTTGAAAACAGAGGGGTGTCCGAACTTGTGTCCGGACGTCGAAGTTCGGACACAAGTCGAGACTCAGAAACCAGAGAAAGCCAAATGTCCGAACTTGTGTCCGGACATCAATGTTCGGACACAAGTCGAGTTGAAATCAGTAGAGGAATTCAGCATGTCCGAACATCCAAGTTCGGACGGATGTTCGGACAGGTTTTACGGGAAGGCACGCGGAAGGTCCGACCTTGTGTCCGGACGTTGAAGTTCGGACACAGGTCGAACTTTAAATCAGAGGGAAAACCTGAGGGTGTGTCCGAACATCCATGTTCGGACAGATGTTCGGACATACCCCGAACTTGAAAATCAGTAAGGCAAGAACGCACTGTCCGAACTTCAAAGCTCGGACAGAAGTTCGGACAGTGCGAAAACTGCAAATTCCAGAAGACGAACAGAGCTGAAAAACAACGCAATTCAACACCCCGAATTGCCAATTAGCACACACACCAAATCAGACATTAAAGCAGGAAACCATGGGGGTTTAGCCATTCAAAAAAAATCACAACAAACGCTAATAGAAACCACACACACAACCACAAACAATCCTTGCAACACCCCATGGCTGAACTTCCAAACTGAATCGAGTAACCACCTACCTCAATTAGCAGACGAATCCCAAATCAACAGCAAGAGCCCAACCACGCAGAACCACAATCCGATACAGACCAACAGCCACTGAGTTCCACAATCAAAGTCCAGCAATCAGAAAACATTCGAAGGAAACCTAGAATTTGGAAACTCAAAACTGTATAACTTTCTGCACCACAAACCTGAAATTGAGTCTGCAGAACCCCCAGCAATTCGCAGAGCACAGCCACACACAGAACACGAATCCAACGCAGAGCACAATCGCTGAGTTCATCACAACAATCAATCAAAATCAGAAACTGCAGAGGAGAGGAACTTGTTCTAATTACTAATCTGAATCTCGAGAATCAAACCTGAAGGCGGACAACGGATTACACAGCAGCAGAGATCCCAACCAGATTGCAGTAGATCATTCAACGCTTCAGCAAAGGAGGAATTAGAGAGAGAGAAGGGAAGAGAGGAAGGAAGGAGCCAAAACTGTCGCTCTGAAGGCACGATGAAGAGCCGCTCTCACGATCTATCTGACGTGAATAACAATGATTAGGAAAAGAAGAATTTAAGGAATTCCTTTCCTTATAACCAAATAATTAATTACCTTAATTAATGAATCAAATGACCTCCTCGTCCTTGGCAATTAAAAGAATGTCGCTGATGTCCCAACTGATGGCAAGGGATTTTAATCCAACTTTAGAACAACGTTGTAGCAGATATAATATAAGGTACAAATTGTACGGGTTATAACATCACCTCCCCCTTAAAAGAATCTCGTCCTCGAGATTAACTCACCTTACTGCTTACGACAGGAGGGAGGATACTTGGCACGCAGCTCATCTTCGAGCTCCCACGTAGCTTCACTCTCTAACTGATCTGACCACTGGACCTTCACCATAGGTAGGGTCTTACTACGAAGCCGACGGACATCCCTGGCTAAAATACGAGTAGGCACCGCCTCGAAGCTGCAGTCCTCTCTCAACTGAAGCTGGCTGTAGTCGATCACATGAGACGGATCATGCAGATACTTCCTCAACATGGAGACATGGAAGACGCCGTGAACAGCAGACAAAGCAGGTGGCAACGCTAACCGGTAGGCCACAGGGCCAATCCTCTCCAGAATCTCAAACGGTCCAACGAACCTCGGGCTAAGCTTCCCACGCTTCCCAAACCGGACCACGCCTCTGACCGGCGACACTCGCAGATAGACATGATCACCAACATCGAACTCAAGCGGTCTACGCCTCTGGTCTGCATAGCACTTCTGTCTGCTCTGAGCAACAAGCAAACGCTCCCGAATCGTCCTGATCTTCTCTACTGCTCCCTGCACCAGCTCGGGTCCAACCAAGACCCTCTCCTTCAGGTCGTCCCAACAGATGGGGGACCTGCACCTCCTACCGTACAACGCTTCAAACGGAGCCATACCAATGCTCGCCTGAAAGCTGTTGTTGTAGGCGAACTCAATCAGAGTCACATGCTGCTCCCAGCTACCTCCAAAATCCAGGACACAAGCGCGAAGCATGTCCTCCAAAATCTGATTAGTCCTCTCCGTCTGGCCATCCGACTGAGGATGGTAGGCTGAACTGAACGCTAAATTCGTACCCAAGGCCTTATGCAAACTGCGCCAAAATCTCGAAACAAAACGTGGGTCACGATCAGATACAATAGTAGTGGGCACACCGTGAAGTCTCACTATCTCATCCAGATATAAACGAGCTAGGCGCTCCAAACTGAAGGTCTTCTTCACTGGCAGAAAATGAGCAGACTTCGTCAGACGATCGACTATCACCCAAACAGCATCACAACCCGAAGGAGTCCTGGGCAAACCCATGACGAAATCCATCCCCACACTCTCCCACTTCCACTCAGGAATGGGAAGGGGCTGGAGCAAACCCGCTGGCCTCTGGTGCTCAGCCTTAATCTGCTGACAGGTCTGGCACTTCGAGACAAACTCTGAGATATCACGTTTCATCCCAGACCACCAGAATGACTCTCTGAAGTCTCGATACATCTTCACCCCTCCTGGGTGAACTGAGTATGGCGCTCCGTGAGCCTCCTGAAGGATCTCCCTACGCAGCACTGCATTGTCTGGCACACATACACGGCCTCTGAAACGCAGACACCCATCACTGGAGACACTGAAGTCTGAACTCTGATCTGAAGACAGCCCCTCTCTGACCCGACACAAAGCTGAATCTGCCTCCTGACCAACCCGGATCCTGTCGACCAATGAAGACTGAACCTGAAGCGCTGCTATCACACTGGCACTGGCGGGTCTGACTACCCAAACACCCATACGCTGCAGCTCTAAGGCGGACCTCTGGACTCCCGTCAGAGCACAAGCTACCCCCGAAGCGCCTCTCCGGCTCAAGGCATCTGCAACAACATTCGCTCTACCCGGGTGGTAGAGGATCTCTAAATCGTAGTCATGAAGTAGCTCCAACCACCTCCTCTGTCTCAAGTTCAACTCCTTCTGAGTGAACAAATACTTGAGACTCTTGTGGTCCGTGTAAACCTTACACGACGCTCCATACAGGTAATGCCTCCAAATCTTCAGCGCGAACACCACAGCTGCCAACTCCAGATCGTGGGTAGGGTAGTTCTTCTCATAAGGCTTAAGCTGCCGCGAGCCATAAGCCACCACCTTACCCTGCTGCATCAGAACACATCCCAGTCCCTTATGGGACGCATCACAGAAGACCTCGAATCCCTCGGTCCCAGAAGGCAAGGTCAGAATTGGTGCGGTCGTCAGTCTCTTCTTAATCTCTTGGAAACTCTGCTCACAAGCCTCGCTCCACTCATACTTGACCTCCTTCCTCAACAGACGGGTCAGCGGGGATACAATCTTAGAGAACCCCTCAACGAACTTCCTGTAGTACCCAGCTAACCCAAGGAAACTGCGAATCTCAGCAACATTCGTGGGCCTCGCCCACTCCATAACTGCTCTAACCTTCTCAGGGTCCACTGAGATACCGTCCTTCGAGACCACATGTCCCAAGAACACCACACGATCAAGCCAGAAGTCACACTTCTTCAACTTAGCATACAGCTCACGATCCTTCAGCGTCTGCAAAACAATCCTCAGGTGCTCCTCATGCTCCTCTGCGCTCCTGGAGTACACCAAGATATCATCTATGAAGACCACTACAAACTGATCCAGATAGGGTTTGAAAACCCGGTTCATCATATCCATGAATACTGATGGAGCATTAGTCAAACCAAACGGCATGACTAGGAACTCGTAATGACCATAACGAGTCCTAAAAGCGGACTTAGGCACATCCTCAGCCTTAATCCTCAACTGATGGTAGCCTGAACGAAGATCTATCTTCGAGAACACTGTGGCTGTAACACCCCCAAACACTGGCCTAGGAGTTAGGGGTATTACACGCCGCGTATTATTACATAATAACGCAAGGCTCTAATAAACGAACTTAAACAGATAGTCAAATAAGGCCCAAACGGAATACTTAAATAAAGTATAAAACAAGAGATGTTAAAACATCCCCAAAAGTCATTACAGAACCCACCAAACTAATATCAGAAGCGGAAACTAACAAAGAGGCCCAAAGGCTCAAATCTAAATACAAAGTCTCCAGAGAAACTAAAAACAAAGCAACAAAACTCCAGAAGCTGAGGGGAGACGATCCTCGCTAATCAATCTGCAAAAGCGTTAGAAGTAGGGGAATGAGCACACAACTATGCCCAGTAGATGACCAACTTCATCAACCAGCATGCTCAAAACATTTACAGAATGTTATCAAATCAGAAGGAGTCAAGAATCCACAAATATATCAGAAGTCAGAAACAGAAGCCCAATCATTAAAGGACTAAACAGAGCAGAAGCAGACAGAAGCAGAAAACAGAGTGGGACACTAGCGATCACAGCATACAGACAGAACGAGCAACCAGCTCGTGAACAGAACGAGGAAACCTCACTCGTAAACAGAACAGGCGTAAACACCCGTGAACAGAACGGGAACATCACCCGTGAACAGAAGGATCCTATAGCGCGCTACGAGACAGCGTAACCAGCCATCCAAAGGCTCAGACACAGAGATAACTAGGTCCCAAACAGAAGCTTAAATACAGATAAGCATATGTGCACCAAAGGCACCAGAAAGCCCATAGATAGCTTGGAAATCAGAAGGGGAATCCAACCCCGCAAACAGAAGTCAAAACGGAGCTCAAACGAGCAAGTTATGGTCAAAACAGTAGCCTGTCCGAACTTGTGTCCGGACATCAATGTTCGGACACAAGTCGAGACTCAGAAGGCAAAACCAGACAGATGTCCGAACTTGTGTCCGGACTTCAAAGTTCGGACACAAGTCGAACCTTAAAACAGAAGAAGCCGAGGTGTCCGAACATACAAGTTCGGACGGATGTTCGGACATTCTTCGGAAACAGAACGTGGAGAGTCCGACTTGTGTCCGGACATCAAAGTTTCGGACACAATCGAAGCCAAAATCAGAGAATGCAGAAGGCTGTGTCCGAACTTCAAAGCTCGGACAGAAGTTCGGACACAGCGAAAACTTCAGAAAGTTTAAGCGTAGAAGGGCATGTCCGAACTTCAACGGTCGGACAGAAGTTCGGACATGCCGAAAAATACAGAGAACAGAGGCGATTTCACACAGAACAGAAGCATCAAAACACTGTCAAAACAACATAGGTTTTCAGAAAACAACCTTGGGGGTTTGTAAGCATTAAAACACCATCAAACAGACAAATCGCAACCACAATTGCAAGACGAAACACATTTAAACTCAGAACCGAAACGCAACTCCCCAAGGCTGAACACACAAGCCGAATCCATAAGCCACCTACCTCAATTACAACAGAGGATTCTCTTTGAATCTGAACAACGATCGCTCCAACGCAGACACAGCAGAACGCAGACCCAGAAATGCAATCAGACAGCCACTGAAAACTCACAACGACGCAGAGAACGAACACCACAATCAGAAACTGTCCACAACCCAAAATCTGAAACGAAAACGGAATCAAAACCCTCACCTGAATCTGTCTACAGATTACAGAGCAGTCCACAGCAGATGAACCCGATGAAGGAGTCGAGAAGATCCGCTGAATCACAAACAGATTGCAGAAAACTAATTCAGAAAGAGAGTAGGCTCCCCCAATTGTAGAATTGCACACGAACGACCTGATGCCCTTACCTTAATCTGGACCGGAATGCAGCAGAGAGAAGGATCCACAACAGAATTAGAATCGCAGGAACGCAACAGCAGGAATTGGGCACTTGATTGATCGTACTCTTTGGAAGAGAGAGAACAGAGAAGAGAGGAGCGTATAGATGGTAATTCAAAACTGACAAAGTGAGGGGAAGAAAGAACGTCGTGGAAACGTGATTAGAGAGAGGATAATTAATGAGGAAATAAATAAATTAATGGAAGGGAAATATTGTGAGATTAATCTCACCAGAAAATAAAACGGATGGGGGGGAAAAGACCTCCTTGTCCCCGGCTTCTTTAATAAGGACTTCTGTGTCCTAAATTCAGAATAGACCATCTTAATGAACCATAGTAACGAAATAAAATTAAACCAAATCTTGGGTTATAACATCACCTCCCCCTTAAAATTTCGTCCTCGAAATTAAAACATACCTACTGCTCGAAAAGGGCGGGAAACTTAGAACGCACATCACTTTCGACCTCCCAGGTCGCCTCTCCTCTGACTGACCCGACCACTGCACCTTCACCAAGGGCATGGTCTTACTCCTGAGCTTACGAACATCTCGGGCTAGAATCCTCGAAGGAACTGCCTCAAACGTGAAGTCCTCCCTCAACTGAAGCGGACTGAAGTCGATCACATGAGATGGGTCCGGAATGTACTTCCTCAGCATCGAAACATGGAACACTGTGCACTGCTGCTAAACGGAGGCAGAGCCAAGCGATAGGCAACCGGTCCGATCCTCCCTAAGATCTCAAAAGGACCCACAAAACGAGGCTATAAGCTTGCCTCTCTTCCCAAAACGAACGACTCCTCGCACAGGAGAAACCTTTAGATACATGGTCGCCCACCTCAAACTCTAGAGGTCGTCTCCTCTGATCGGCGTAACTCTTCTGACGACTCTGAGCCAGCGACGCTCTCTGATAGACTGAATCTTGCCCACATCCTGAACCAAGTCTGGACCAATCACAGCTCTCTCCTTCAGATCATCCCAACAGATGGGTGATCTGCACCTCCTGCCATACAAGGCCTCAAAGGGAGCCATCCCGATACTGGTCTGAAAGCTGTTATTGTACGCGAACTCTATCAGTGCCACGTGCTGATCCCAGCTGCCCCCAAAGTCGAGCACACATGCCCTGACATGTCCTAGGACCTGATTCGTCCTCTCTGTCTGCCCGTCTGACTGAGGATGGTAAGCTGAACTGAAAGACAACTTCGTCCCCAAAGCCTGATGCAAACTCTACCAGAACCTGGACACAAACCTCGGATCTCTGTCAGACACAATCGAAGCCGGAACCCCATGCAGACGTACTATCTCATCAATGTACAACTGGGCTAAACGGTGCAAACTGAAAGTCTTCCTGACAGGCAAGAAGTGGGCGCTCTTCGTGAGCCGGTCCACAATGACCCAACTGCATCGAAACCCCTCGGAGTCTTAGGCAGTCCCATAACAAAGTCCATACCGACGCTCTCCCACTTCCACTCCGGAACGGGAAGAGCTGCTGAAAACCAGCTGTCTCTGATGCTCGGCCTTGACCTGCTGACAGGTCCTACATCTGGATACAATCGGAGATGTCCCTCTTCATATTGCTCCACCAGAAAGTCTCCCGCAGATCCCGGTACATCTTCACCCTCCTGGGTGTACCGAGTATGGAGCTCCATGAGCCTCCTGCATGATCTCACGCCTCAACGCATCGTCTGCCGGCACACAAACACGGCCTCTGAACCTCAGGCAGCCATCCTCTGAAACCCGGAACTCGGACTCCTGACCAGCAGACAACTCTCTCTGATCTTACACAGACTGACATCAAGCTCCTGACTGGCCTTGATCCGGTCGATCAAGGTAGGCTGAACCTGCAGTGCTGCTAACATCCCAGACCTCTCTGGACGGACAACCCAGATACCCATGCGCTGCAACTCCTGAGCAGACCTCTCCACACCGGACAAGGCACAAACAGTCCCAGACGGACCCCTCCTACTGAGCGCATCAGCAACCACATTCGCCCTACCCGGATGGTAGAGGATCTCTAAATCATAATCGTGCAACAACTCCAGCCATCTCCTCTGCCTCAAGTTCAACTCCTTCTGAGTGAACAGATACTTGAGGCTCTTATGGTCCGTATACACCTTGCACGCTGCCCCATACAAGTAGTGCCTCCAAATCTTCAACGCAAAGACCACCGCAGCCAGCTCCAGATCGTGGGTCGGATAGTTCTTCTCATATGGCTTAAGCTGACGAGAGCCATATGCAACTACCTTCCCCTGCTGCATCAGAACACATCCAAGTCCCCTATGGGACGCATCACAGAAAACCTCAAGACCCTCGGTCCCCTCCGGAAGAGTCAAGATCGGCGCAGTAGTCAACCTCTTCTTCAGCTCCAGAAAACACTGCTCACAGGCATCGCTCCACTCGAACTTCACATCCTTCTGCAGCAGACGAGTCAACGGAATCACCAACTTGGAGAAGCCCTCCACAAACTTACGATAGTAGCCCGCTAGTCCAAGGAAGCTACGAATATCTCCGACATTAGTAGGCCTGGCCCACTCAGTAATAGCTCGAATCTTCTCCGGGTCCACGGAGATACCATCCTTGGAGACCACATGTCCCAAGAATACCACCTGATCTAGCCAGAACTCGCACTTCTTCAGCTTCGCATACAACTCGTTCTCCCTCAGAGTCTGGAGAACGGTCCTCAAATGCTCCTCGTGCTCCTCAGCACTCTTGGAATACACCAAGATGTCATCGATGAAAACTACAACGAACTGGTCCAAAAACGGCTTGAAGACTCTGTTCATCATATCCATAAATACTGACGGCGCATTCGTCAACCCGAATGGCATCACTAGGAACTCGTAGTGTCCATAACGAGTCCTGAAAGCGGACTTAGGCACGTCATCTGCCTTAATCCTCAGCTGATGATATCCCGACCTCAGATCGATCTTCGAAAACACCTTAGCTCCTGCTAACTGGTCGAACAAGTCGTCTATGCGCGGGAGAGGATACCTATTCTTAATGGTAACCTTGTTGAGCTCCCTGTAGTCAATGCACAACCGCATACTACCGTCCTTCTTCTTTACAAAAGCACTGGCGCTCCCCAAGGCGACACACTCGGGCGAATGAAGCCCTTATCCAGCAGCTCCTGCAACTGGACCTTCAACTCCTTGAGCTCAGCAGGCGCCATCCGGTATGGGGCCTTCGAAATCGGCTGAGTCTCAGGTGCGAGCTCGATCGAGAACTCCACCTCTCTGACAGGGGGAAGCCCAGGTACATCATCCTGGAACACATCGGGAAGTCTCTGACCACTGGAATCTCCTCCAACTTCGCATCCTTGCGAACCTCAGGGATGTAGCACAGATATCCCTGGCATCCCTTCCTCAGAAAACGGAACGCCTGCATCGCAGATATGACTGGCGGCGAGCACGGGAGTCCATTCCCTGCTACAACTAGACGGGGCTGACCCGGCTCCTCAAAAGTGACTCTCGAAGCAGCACAATCAATATGGGCATGGTGCGCAGCAAGCCAATCCATGCCCAGAATCACATCAAAAGAAGTCATCTCCATCGGGATGAGGTTAGCACACAGAGTCCTATCTCTGACTAACACAGGACTATCTTTGCAAACAGAATTCAACAGCATAGAAGAGTCCCTAACTAATGGACTATGCACACATAACTCAACACCCAGAGGCACAACAGGCAAACCGAGCTCACCCACTAACTCAGCAGAAATAAAAGAGTGGGTGGCTCCAGAGTCAAACAAACAGAAAACAGAACGAGATGACAGCTGGAGAATACCTGTGACAACTCTGTCAGTCGATCGGTCTCTCTCTCCAGCCATCGCGTACACTCTGGCCTGGCCCTGGGGCTTCTTCTGCTCAGCCCGGTCTCGATCTCTAGACCCGATGTAGATCCTCCAGCTCCACCTCCAGAGCTACCTCTGCTCCTCTCAGCCTGAGGGCAATCAGCAATCCTATGCTCCAAGGACCCACACTTGAAGCAGGCTCCAGACTTCCTGTAGCAGTCCTGGCCTCTATGAAACTTGCCGCAGACCCGGCACTTCGGAGCGGGAGCTGATGAAGACGAACCACCTCTGTCTCGCGAACGGTCCCCAGAGCGGTCTCCAGTAGACTGCTTCTTCTGAGAAGCAGACTGATCCCTCCTATCACTGTCATCGGACCTCTGCTTCCTCTTCTGGTCCTTCCCTCCAGACTGGCGACCTCTCAAGTCGGCCTCTACCAGCAGGGCGACATCAGCAACGTCCCTGAAGGTCTTGTGACGCAGCGGCGTCACAGCAGATCGGATGTCCGGCCTCAGGCCACTCTCAAACTTCCTGGCCTTCCTATGCTCGTCAGGCTCAGGTGCAAACTTAGACAGGCTGATAAACTTGCGGACGTACTCCTCAACGCTCATGTCCCGGCCCTGGCGTAGCCGGTTATACTCCAGGATGCGCTGATCCTTGTAGACGTCGGGGTAGAACTGTTGTTGAACTCCCCAGTGAACTGCTCCCACGTCCAAGGCTGTGGGAACTTCCCCATCACTGACCTCCACCACTCCTTGGCTTCGGCCTTGAACAGAAAGGTGGCGAAGTCGACCTTCTGCTCCTCCTCAGAGCCCATCACCCGAAGTAAATCCTCCACCTCTGACAACCAGTGGCTGGCCTCCTGGGGATCTCCTGCCCCATCGAACGATGGCGGCTTCAGCTTCATGAACTCCTGAAGCGCCTTCACATTCCTCCCTCCAGCATCTGCCCCAGCCGGGCCTGCTCCGCCAGCTGGTCCTCCTCCAGCTGGACCGCCCCCTGCAGCCATGGTCTGCATGAGCTGCGTCATGAATTGCTGAACAGCATCAGCAACATTCCCTGGAGGGTTATTCGCTCTCCTTGGCGGCATTCTGAAAGTCCAACAGCAAGCAGTTAACTCCGACACTAACACTGACATTTCTGACTGACTGGCTAACTTAAAATCCCAGCAGATTAGAACCCAGAGCTCTGATACCACTAAATGTAACACCCCCAAACACTGGCCTAGGAGTTAGGGGTATTACACGCCGCGTATTATTACATAATAACGCAAGGCTCTAATAAACGAACTTAAACAGATAGTCAAATAAGGCCCAAACGGAATACTTAAATAAAGTATAAACAAGATGTTAAAACATCCCCAAAAGTCATTACAGAACCCACCAAACTAATCAAAGCGGAAGCTAACAAAAGCCCAAAGGCCAAATTCAATACAAGTCTCAAAAGTAAAACAAAGCAGCTAAACTCCAGAAGCTGAGGGGAGACGATCCTCGCTAATCAATCTGCAAAAGCGTTAGAAGTAGGGGAATGAGCACACAACTATGCCCAGTAGATGACCAACTTCATCAACCAGCATGCTCAAAACATTTACAGAAATTGACAAATCAGAAGGAGTCAAGAGAATCCACAAATATATCAGAAATCAGAAACAGAAGTCCAATCATTAAGGGACTAAACAGAGCAGAAGTAGACAGAAGCAGAAAACAGAGTGGGACACTAGCGATCACAGCATACAGACAGAACGAGCAACCAGCTCGTGAACAGAACGAGGAAACCTCACTCGTAAACAGAACAGGTGAAACACCCGTGAACAGAAGGATCCTACATAGCGCGCTACGAGACAGCGTAACCAGCCATCCAAAGGCTCAGACACAGAGATAACTAGGTCCCAAAACAGAAGCTTAAATACAGATAAGCATATGTGCACCAAAGGCACCAGAAAGCTCATAGATAGCTTGGAAATCAGAAGGGGAATCCAACCCCGCAAACAGAAGTCAAAACGGAGCTCAAACGAGCAAGTTATGGCCAAAACAGTAGCCTGTCCGAACTTGTGTCCGGACATCAATGTTCGGACACAAGTCGAGACTCAGAAGGCAAAACAGACAGATGTCCGAACTTGTGTCCGGACTTCAAAGTTCGGACACAAGTCGAACCTTAAAACAGATGGAGAGTCAGAGGTGTCCGAACATCCAAGTTCGGACGGATGTTCGGACGTTCTTCGGAAAACAGGACGTGGAGAGTCCGAACTTGTGTCCGGACATCAATGTTCGGACACAAGTCGAAGCCAAAATCAGAGAATGCAGAAGGCTGTGTCCGAACTTCAAAGCTCGGACAGAGTTCGGACACAGCGAAATTCAGAAAGTTAAGCGCAGAAGGGCATGTCCGAACTTCAAAGTCGGACGGAAGTTCGGACATGCCGAAAACCTCAGAAATCAGAAGCGAATTTAGCACGAACAGAAGCACAAAACTTATTCAAATCAACACACACATTTACAAAACAACCTTGGGGGTTTACTCCATTGAAAGGCATTAAACAGACATAAACCACACCAAACACAAGATCAAATCATGAGTAAATGCAGAACCCAAACTCCCCAAGGCTGAACACACGGATCGAATCCGAAAGCCACCTACCTCAATTACAACAGAGAAATCTCTTCGAATCTGAACAACGATCGCTCCAACGCAGACACAGCAGTACGCAGACCCAGAAAATGCAATCAGACAGCCACTGAAAACTCACAACGACGCAGAGAACGAACACCACAATCAGAAACTGTCCACAACCCAAAATCTGAAACGAAAACGGAAACAAAACCCTCACCTGAATCTGTCTACAGATTACAGAGCAGTCCACAGCAGATGAACCCGATGAAGGAGTCGAGAAGAATCGCTGAATCATAAAATAAATTGCAGAGGGCAATCAGAACGGGAAAACTCAAGAACCGGAGAATCAAAGAGAGAGCGAACTGACAACCCTACCTCGAAGAACCCAGAAATCCACAGAGAAAGGGCAATCCGCAGTTGAATTCTGACAGCAGACACAACGTCAATGGAGTCTTGACTGAACGAGAAGATGAACGGCGCTTGAGAGAGAGGAGAGGGAGAAGCAAGGCTGAGAAACTGTCAAATGAGAGAACGATCTGATCGTGGTGTAGAGCGTAGGATTAATTAACTAAAGTGTTAATTAATACTTACCAAAATTCACTAGAAGGGAAAAGTCCACCTTGTCCCTCCTCTTATTTAAAAAGGACTCCCATGTCCTACGCAGCACAAGCCAACTTAGAATTACATCAAACGAAATAAAATGCAACGAACTTTGGGTTATAACATCACCTCCCCCTTAAAAGAATTTCGTCCTCGAAATTAAAACATACCTACTGCTCGAAAAGGGCGGGAACTTAGAACGAACTTCGCTTTCGACCTCCCAGGTCGCCTCTTCCTCTGACTGACCCGACCACTGCACCTTCACCAAGGGCATGGTCTTACTCCTGAGCTTACGACATCCGGCTAGATCCTCGAAGGAACTGCCTCAAACGTGAAGTCCTCTCTCAACTGAAGCGGACTGAAGTCAATTACATGCGACGGGTCCGGAATGTACTTCCTCAGCATCGAAACATGGAAAACACTGTGCACTGCTGCTAAAGACGGAGGCAGAGCCAAGCGATAGGCGACCGGTCCGATCCTCTCTAGGATCTCAAAAGGACCCACAAAACGAGGGCTAAGCTTGCCTCTCTTCCCAAAACGAACGACTCCTCGCACAGGAGAAACCTTCAGATACACATGGTCGCCCACCTCAAACTCTAGAGGTCGTCTCCTCTGATCGGCGTAACTCTTCTGACGACTCTGAGCCACAAGCAGACGCTCTCTGATAGACTGAATCTTGCCCACAGCATCCTGAACCAAGTCTGGACCAATCACAGCTCTCTCCTTCAGATCATCCCAACAGATGGGTGATCTGCACCTCCTGCCATACAAGGCCTCAAAGGAGCCATCCCGATACTGGTCTGAAAGCTGTTATTGTACGCGAACTCTATCAGTGCCACGTGCTGATCCCAGCTGCCCCCAAAGTCGAGTACACAAGCCCTGAGCATGTCCTCTAGGACCTGATTCGTCCTCTCTGTCTGCCCGTCTGACTGAGGATGTAAGCTGAACTGAAAGACAACTTCGTCCCCAAAGCCTGATGCAAACTCTGCCAGAACCTGGACACAAACCTCGGATCTCTGTCAGACACAATCGAAGCCGGAACCCCATGCAGACGTACTATCTCATCAATGTACAACTGGGCTAAACGGTGCAAACTGAAGTCTTCCTGACAGGCAAGAAGTGAGCGCTCTTCGTGAGCCGGTCCACAATGACCCAAACTGCATCGAAACCCCTCGGAGTCTTAGGCAGTCCCATACAAAATCCATACCGACGCTCTCCCACTTCCACTCCGGAACGGGAAGAGGCTGAAGCAAACCAGCTGGTCTCTGATGCTCGGCCTTGACCTGCTGACAGGTCCTACATCTGGATACAAAGTCGGAGATGTCCCTCTTCATATTGCTCCACCAGAAAGTCTCCCGCAGATCCCGGTACATCTTCACACCTCCTGGGTGTACCGAGTATGGAGCTCCATGAGCCTCCTGCATGATCTCACGCCTCAACGCATCGTCTGCCGGCACACAAACACGGCCTCTGAACCTCAGGCAGCCATCCTCTGAAACCCGGAACTCGGACTCCTGACCAGCAGACAAACTCTCTCTGATCTTACACAGACTGACATCAAGCTCCTGGCTGGCCTTGATCCGGTCGATCAAGGTAGGCTGAACCTGCAGTGCTGCCAAATCCCAGACCTCTCTAGACGACACCCAGATACCCATGCGCTGCAACTCCTGAGCAGACCTCTCCACACCGGACAAGGCACAAACAGTCCCAGACGGACCCCTCCTACTGAGCGCATCAGCAACCACATTCGCCCTACCCGGATGGTAGAGGATCTCTAAATCATAATCGTGCAACAACTCCAGCCATCTCCTCTGCCTCAAGTTCAACTCCTTCTGAGTGAACAGATACTTGAGGCTCTTATGGTCCGTATACACCTTGCACGCTGCCCCATACAAGTAGTGCCTCCAAATCTTCAACGCAAAGACCACCGCAGCCAGCTCCAGATCGTGGGTCGGATAGTTCTTCTCATATGGCTTAAGCTGACGAGAGCCATATGCAACTACCTTCCCCTGCTGCATCAGAACACATCCAAGTCCCCTATGGGACGCATCACAGAAAACCTCAAGACCCTCGGTCCCCTCCGGAAGAGTCAAGATCGGCGCAGTAGTCAACCTCTTCTTTAGCTCCAGAAAACACTGCTCACAGGCATCGCTCCACTCAAACTTCACATCCTTCTGCAGCAGACGAGTCAGCGGAATCACCAACTTGGAGAAGCCCTCCACAAACTTGCGATAGTAGCCCGCTAGTCCAAGGAAGCTACGAATATCTCCGACATTAGTAGGCCTGGCCCACTCAGTAATAGCTCGAATCTTCTCCGGGTCCACGGAGATACCATCCTTGGAGACCACATGTCCCAAGAATACCACCTGATCTAGCCAGAACTCGCACTTCTTCAGCTTCGCATACAACTCGTTCTCCCTCAGAGTCTGGAGAACGGTCCTCAAATGCTCCTCGTGCTCCTCAGCACTCTTGGAATACACCAAGATGTCATCGATGAAAACTACAACGAACTGGTCCAAAAACGGCTTGAAGACTCTGTTCATCATATCCATAAATACTGACGGCGCATTCGTCAACCCGAATGGCATCACTAGGAACTCGTAGTGTCCATAACGAGTCCTGAAAGCGGACTTAGGCACGTCATCTGCCTTAATCCTCAGCTGATGATATCCCGACCTCAGATCGATCTTCGAAAACACCTTAGCTCCTGCTAACTGGTCGAACAAGTCGTCTATGCGCGGGAGAGGATACCTATTCTTAATGGTAACCTTGTTGAGCTCCCTGTAGTCAATGCACAACCGCATACTACCGTCCTTCTTCTTTACAAATAGCACTGGCGCTCCCCAAGGCGACACACTCGGGCGAATGAAGCCCTTATCCAGCAGCTCCTGCAACTGGACCTTCAACTCCTTGAGCTCAGCAGGCGCCATCCGGTATGGGGCCTTCGAAATCGGCTGAGTCTCAGGTGCGAGCTCGATCGAGAACTCCACCTCTCTGACAGGGGAAGCCCAGGTACATCATCCTGGAACACATCGGGGAAGTCTCTGACCACTGGAATCTCCTCCAACTTCGCATCCTTGCGAACCTCAGGGATGTAGCACAGATATCCCTGGCATCCCTTCCTCAGAAAACGGAACGCCTGCATCGCAGATATGACTGGCGGCGAGCACGGGAGTCCATTCCCTGCTACAACTAGACGGGGCTGACCCGGCTCCTCAAAAGTGACTCTCGAAGCAGCACAATCAATATGGGCATGGTGCGCAGCAAGCCAATCCATGCCCAGAATCACATCAAAAGAAGTCATCTCCATCGGATGAGGTTAGCACACAGAGTCCTATCTCTGACTAACACAGGACTATCTTTGCAAACAGAATTCAACAGCATAGAAGAGTCCCTAACTAATGGACTATGCACACATAACTCAACACCCAGAGGCACAACAGGCAAACCGAGCTCACCCACTAACTCAGCAGAAAAAAAGAGTGGGTGGCTCCAGAGTCAAACAAACAGAAAACAGAACGAGATGACAGCTGGAGAATACCTGTGACAACTCTGTCAGTCGATCGGTCTCTCTCTCCAGCCATCGCGTACACTCTGGCCTGGCCCTGGGGCTTCTTCTGCTCAGCCCGGTCTCGATCTCTAGACCCCGATGTAGATCCTCCAAGCTCCACCTCCAGCTACCTCTGCTCCTCTCAGCCTGAGGGCAATCAGCAATCCTATGCTCCAAGGACCCACACTTGAAGCAGGCTCCAGACTTCCTACGCAGCACAAGCCAACTTAGAATTACATCAAACGAAATAAAATGCAACGAACTTTGGGTTATAACACAGGTCAATACAGACAGGAGCACCAGCTTAATGCAATTGAGAACATGTATTATGTTGATGTCGTTGATCTGAAACATAATTATTCAGCTCAAAATTGAAACTAAATTTGGCAGGAGCTTACTTACAAGGAAGTCATGGTCGATAGGTGGAGGGGATAGGTCAAACCCGGGATTGTTGGCCTTTTGAAGACCTTTCGGTCATCTTTCGATCGACAAGGTGGAGAGGGAAATTCTTCCGAGCAGTGCGGTGGAGCAAGGTGAAGAGGAAAGATGAGTGGTCGAGCAAGTGCAAGAGGGACATTTACCTGAACAGTTGCTTGGTTGTATGGGGAGAAGTCGATGGAGAATCATTTGAAGCCAAATGTGGTGGAGCAAGGTGGTTAGTAGATTCATCTAAGCAGTGCCGCTGAGCAAGAGTAAACGGGAGTCTTAAATTGTTGATGGAGAAGGCGGCGAGGGAGAAGTCCGACATCCGAAAGTGACGAGGGAGAAGGCGGCCAGGGAGATGAAGCTTAATGGAGTTAACCATGGACGAGAAAAGTGGAATGGAGTTGCCCTAAGTGAGGGCTGAGGAGAAGGAAGAAGAAGGAACGCGGATAGTCTTGCTTTCAAGAGCAGGAGCAGGAGCGGGTAAGGGCACGAGGAGAAAATTCTATGGAATAGACTTATTTACCCCTCTGCGATGTATAGGATCCCTTACCATGATCTTTTCATGTTACAATCCAATCCAATGGTCACTGATGATTTATAGTCAATCTAATGGTTATAAAAAGAGAAGGCACCGTGCCTTCAATTCGAGCGAAGTCACCAGAGCCGGTCCCATTTAAAACGAAGATATTAGTGTGGACGAAATGAGAGAGGATTGTTTTAGGCGGTAATAGAAAAAGATGGGGGCGTACAAAGGCAGTTTGGAACGGAAGAAAAAGAGAGAACGAGGGGGACTCGACGCGAACAAAAAGAAACAAAAAGAAAGAAAGAAAGCAGAGGCGAAGGAAGAAAGCGATGAAATCGGGAAAACAGAAGAAGAAAAGGAAAAAGGACCCCTCTTCATTAAAGCTTCTTCAACAACCCATAACTATCTCTTTTACTCTTCTTCTCTTTAGTTCTTTAATGTCTGAGTAGTCCTATTTTGTACCATTGGGATGGGGTTTTGACCCCAAATCCCTAAACTAGCATGTAAAACCTAATTTGCTTAAATATAGTTGTTTTTATCTCTCTAAATTTAATGAATGTGCTAGATCATCACCTTTGTGCATTTGTGGTTTCTCCTAACTTCATACATATGTGATTTAGGGATTTAGACCAAGAGAGAGACAAACCCTAGATTTTTTCTTCTTTAATTAGTTGGTGGATTTAGTGCTATTGTTAAGGGCTTGTTCTTAATGCTATCTAGTGAGGTTCATCCAACCTAATCGAAGGGTTTATTCAACTAGATAAGACTTGGCTTTCTCTAGGATTTAGAGTTAGTCATAAATTTAGTCCTAATAGACAACTAGAGCAATTTGGGATAAAATGTTATGTTTGGGAGTATTTGGGCGATTACACTTTCCCGGGGTACATCTTCATTTCAATCCATTAAAATACCACTTTAGTTTAATTGTTTTCTATTTTTATTACTAAACCAAATCATTAAGCTTGCCTCCGGCTAAACCCATATTTTTACCGTTTCTAATTAAACAACTAAATACCGAAGTTAGGGAGATAGAACCAATTTCCTTGTGGATACGACACTTGTTGTACTACATCGAATAGGTGCACTTGCCTACTCTTTGCATTTATTTATATATTTTGTGATATATATTATTTGCACAACAAGTTTTTGGCGCCGTTGCCGGGGAAATTGATAGTTTCTATCATTTTCCCCAGTTTCGGTATTTTAGTTTTTGTTTATTTTTATTTTCATTTCTCGTTTTGTTTACTTTTGTTTTATTTTAGTCTTTGTTATATTTTAGTTTTTGTTTAGTCCTTGTTTATATTTCCTTAACTCTAACAGTTAGCATTTTGTTTTTGGTGTTTACATAGGTACCTTCTTCTCCTCTTGTGTATGCCAAGCACCCGAGCTCGTGGTTCTTCGCTTGTCAGTCCGAGACCCGATCTTGAGCGCTTCCTATTAAGAGCTAGAAGGGATCTAAAAAGTATAACCATGGCAGATCAAGACCAACCAGAAATTGAAAACAACGGGCACAATCAAGGAGAGCAACTACACGCCCACCCTCAAGCTCTAAGTGACTACTATCAACCATGCACTGAGGGTAGAGCTTCAGCCATAGTCCTTCCAAAGTTAACACCAGAGGAGAATGGACAATGGACATTCAAAACGCACTTCATTACGGTTACCCGAGATTTAAGAAGGTTCAGTGGAGCGAATCCAGATGATGCACCAAACCACTTGAGCCTCTTCCTCGACTTTTGCATCTCATTTGGAAAAACTGGTGCCGTAAAGGAAAGGATAAGACTTCAATTATTCCCTCACTCTTATCAGGACTTAGCTTCAAGATGGTACAGAAGCCTCCCCTCAAAATCTATCCACACTTGGGCTCAGATGGCCCAGAAGTTTCTTGCAAAGTATTACCCAACCAGCAGAACAAGACAGTTGATTGGTGAAATCAATACTTTCACTCAAGAGCCAGGGGAAACATTATACGATGCATGGGACAGGTTCAAAGAAATGTTGATGAATTGTTCTCATCACTGTAACACCCCTACTCTAATCGGCTCCTAAACATCTTACTTAACATTGTAATCACAGCGGTAATCTCAACAATTGAACTACTGGTGTCACCGTTCTCACTCGCCCATACGAGTAATAACGTGCTTACTGATATATTCTTAAATACGAAACAATTTCCCATAGTGACAACAAGAGATAGATCTAACCTCCCCAAACCGATATAAAATACATTCACAGTGAGCGTTCTAAGTTTCCCAATCCTATACATGTTTCTAACTTCGTAACAAAATGCAACAGTGCATATTAAAACAACTGTAATTAAACTACCCAGCGCGTCCCTCTCTTTGTCGACACCGGAAGCTGCATACCTGCAAAAATGGTTGTTTGTGGTATGGAATCAGCCCCTGCTGAGTATGTTACTACATGACTGTCATGCCCCCTCGGACCCTCAGTTAATTGGTCGAGAGCATACAGTTCATTTTCATGCAATTAGTTTAATGTTAAAACTGTAAAGCAACAATATATATTGCAGTAAACTCAAATAGCAAACAAGTCCCCGGCTTCACACATTGCATCGTAATAAACCACTGAAAGCGTTACAACGCTTATACGAGTACAGAGACTCCATTCCAACAAACACTTGATAGTTCATAATTGAGTACGGCGACTCACTCGACCAAACAATCCACCATAATCCACACATGAGTACAGCGACTCGATTCAACCACTTCACAACACAATATGAGCACAATGTCTCGTTCAAACAAATCCACCAACATAACACACATAATTACAAAGCATAGCTACTAAGCGACAAGGCGAAACAATGAGAATTATAAACAAGTATAATTTCCCGTCTTTGGCATACAAGCCCAAATAATGTTCGCCTAATGTACGAGCTAATATAGTCGTTTGTAATTGTTCAGTCACGCCTAATGACAACGTCTCGTTAAAACGACGTGTCTCTAAGTTACCCATCTCCTATGGCGGGTCACCCACGGCAGTAGCCACTCCAGTGGTAGAGTCTCCGACCGATGAACCATCTGTAGTCCATTAGAAATTTATCCAGATACTTACGGTTACCACACGATATCCTGGTATTGTTAATTGATCACAGTTCACAGCAAGAGCCACATCCTCTTGATAAACTTATCTATACCATCGCATCGTTTTACTATTTTTTTTCTAACACAGCAGACTAAGGTCGTAGTCCAATCCTGAGTATGTCGACTCGGGATCCAGTGCTAGATACGAGAGCGGCGTTAAAGAGGCCAATGCTCCGTATATAAGTCTCAGATATTATATATATATATATATATCTTATTATCCTAATGGTACAACGTTTTACTTACGTTCCTTATATTACACATATAAGATAGCATCATTGCCGCTAGTTCGTTTTATAATATGTTCATATATACGAATGGTACTGTTATCGTACAACAGTAACAATAATAAAGCAGCATTAATACGCAACTCAAGCATATTAATTCACACAAGCAGACATTCAATCTTATCACAGATTTTCACACAATGTCTGAACTGAGGAAACCCTCAGAGACAATCAAGCCACATAAATAACATACCGTGCACCGGGATTATAAGACCGTGGAGTATGAATCTGCTAAATTCTCTGGTGATCCTCGAGACGCCTCTCACAATCTATAAATATGCATCACACTATGCATCAGCATTTCTTACTAACAATTCACTACGGCACCCCATACCGTTACTAATCCATCCCGGTTCATTCCCCGTTGTTAACTATAAACGTTTGTCGGGTTTTCGGTTAAACTCGGGATTTGGAAAAACGTTATATTTCATGCGTGATTACGTCGAGTATATTAATATACTTACCTTTAAACGTTTATTATCGCATGTAATTTAATACACATTTGTATATTATATAGTTTATCACTATATTGCATGTATATCTTAATCATATACTATACATTTCACCTTAGTATTTATTTTCCTAAGGTTTGTTTTTCCAAGTCTAATGTGGTATAATTCATATGTAAAAATACTTTGAATTATATAAATCCTTATATTTTTCCATGTATACTCCTAACATTAGAATTTCCATATCTAATGTTTGTAATTCTTTTCCTTTATCCCATATCATTTTAATTATGATAATATATGGTTATTGAACCATATTATATTTTTCCACACCATAACATATATTTATTTATATACATGTATTATGGGACCATTTATTATATGGTAATCTTTTTAATATATTCATTCTCTTTTAATGAATATTTCTTACATTATAAATGTTATAACCTTTATAACATTGAAAACCATATTATAAATTTTCGTTCTAAAATCCCATTATTACCGAACAGCATTTATTTTCTTAAATATTTACAAAACCCACCACATAATTTATATAATGTTATATTATAGCTATATAACATATATTATGACATTTATGTCATTAAAACAATTATAACCTATAGTTATAAATTGTTATAAAATACCAAATGGACCATAGTATTTTCGGTTTTATTAAATTCCACCAAACTTTCAGATTTTACAAATCAATCCCAAATTATATTCCATTGTCACACTTATAATATATACCTTATATTATAATCCTTAAACCTTAATATAATTATAACCTATTATTTTAAAGGTTTATAATTATCGAACAGGCCCTAGGGTCTGTTGTAATTAAATTCCTTCCACCTAACTTTGTATAATTACCAAACCTCCCCAATTTATAATATATAGTTGCCTTATATCATCAAAACCATATATTATACATATATCTTTATAAAGCCTTAAATATAACTCCAAAAATTACCAAACTATACCAAAAGGTTATAAACATCATTTCTAACCTTATATTTTCAATATTTACGGTTTCCACCATATATGTTACCTATATGTAACAATGATATAAAATATCATATATTATACTTATATAATCCATATTAACTCCAAATTTAACCAAGTAAATTCCTAAAAAGTCCTAATAACCCATAGGTGTATAAAATACCATTTTATACCCTAAACTTTTGGTAATCTCAAATATACCCATATGTTATGTAATTTTTACAATTTTAATACATAACTTAGTATGATTTGATATTTAAATTAATAAATCATCAAATCTGGTCAAAGTCTTTTGCTTGGTCAATGTTTGACTTCCAAACATCATTTTGACCCCACTTTCTCGGTAATTACATAGATTACCCCAAACTTTCCAATATTTACAATTTCACCCTAAAACTTTATAAAATCTTATAATTTTTATTTAAATACATTTTAAATCCCAATTTTCGGCTATATTCACCTACGGCCCTCTAATGTTTATTTATTTACGGCTTTGACCCCTTACTTAATAGTAAGTGCGTAAATAAATTAATTAAGCTTTTAAACTTAAATAAAATGGCCTAATGACATGGCCTTATTACAACTTTGCTTTACAACTTAAAATTACACATAAATTGCTCAAAATATAACATAAGCTCATGGCCTTGCTGTAGCTTAATTATATTTCCACATAATGTCATAATTTGACCATTATGTTAATTAAATCACTTAAATAACTAGCTTCATTTATCTTAGTCATTCTTTTCCATACTTAGGTTAAAATAACCCTTATAATTAACTCCACTCTCGGCATAATAAATATATATGCTAAGAATTCGTAAAATCATAAGTTTTAAGGTGTTTATACCTTGATTTCTCCTTGTAACCACTCGGCAGCTTGGAAGAAAAATCATCACATCATTTAGACATGTTTAATACACCAAAATAAGATATGGTTATACTCCAAGCATGAGCTTAACCATAAAGAACAATTAATGTAAGATTTAAGGCAAAAATCACCTTAAAAATGCAAGGGAATTTCCAAAGGATTTCGGCCTGAATAAAACACACCAAATGGTGTTAAATTCACCATATCAACATAGGAAATAGCTAGACAACAACAAGCTGCCATGGTAATAGGTTTTACCTTGACAAAATGCCTTAAAGAAGGGTATTTCCTTTGAATTTCGGCCACCCTTGCTCCAAATGGTTAACCAACTGAATGAACATGTAAATATGAAGATTATGAGTGAATAAACTCACAAAAATCAGAAGAAGAAAACTGCATGAAGACTAGAGAAGCTTAAGGTATGTTTTTACCTTAAAAGGTAGATTTGAACAACCTTGGTCCCTATACTTGCTTCAGCCGAGATTGATGGCTGTTCTAGGTTTATAACACTGAGAATGAGCCATGAAAAGTGATAGATCATGATCTCCAAGTGTAGGTAATGGAAAGATGAAGAAAAAGAGCTAAAATATGCCTTAAACCATTACCTTATGTGCTTAAGAGATTGATTTGTCTTCCAT